>JACCGJ010012023.1:0-152356 GCA_013407085.1 Atriophallophorus winterbourni
CAATGGTTTATTGTGGTGTAAAAGCATAGCTTAAAAATAACCACAGGTTGGTATGTACAGTGGGGTGGAAATAAAATTGTGAGTGTCATCTGTTCGGGGACGGGGAGGCCTTATAGCGGGCCACACTCGCTTTGGAATTGCGCCTTCCTTATATTGCGAGGCGGTAGCAGGAGATACGGAGGCATCGGGGTGGCGTTTAGACCTGGAAACAAGTACAAAGCCTGAACTGTGTTCGGAAGGGAATGAACGGAGTAATAAGGCAAGGAGGACAACGTACCTGAAAAAATGAAGCTAGTGCGCAATGCGGTGTAGTGGATCAGTGCTGATCCGAGAACAACAGCAATCGGACAGACAAGGCGTCAAGGTATGTCGTTGTGGAGATCATTTAAATGAGCGTCCAGACTCCGTTTAAAAACCTCTACGGACGTTGCGGTTACGACTTCCTGGGGTAGACTATTCCAGTGAGTACATATACGGAGGGAAAAGAAATGCCTGCGACAGTTGAGGCGTGAGTGTTGATATGAAAGTTTGAGTGAATGGCCACGAAGATGTGAAGTTTCACGATTAAGGACGAGAATGTGTTTACAGGGGTGATCAGTGGATGACAGGATTTGGTAGGTGAGAATGAGGTCACCACGGAGCCTTCTGTATTTCACTGAGAAGAGATTGAGGGAGCGAAGACGTTCAAAGTAAGTGGAATCCGCCTTTCGTACGTCGACTTGATAACACGAAAAAATGCGAGAAATCGTCCACCTACAGGCTGGTCAATGCCGCGGTTCCATTGAATCCTACAGCTTCCAGGGCGGAATACGACAGACGTACCAAATACCAAGAAACCTACAGAAAATCAGGTGATACACTGCATCCTGGGCGTTATGTCAGACTCCGCAAGGCGCAAGTACCGAAAGGCGATTTCAAACTAACTCCACCTAGTCGCATAACAAGGGTATTGACTCCAGGTACATACGAGCTCGATAATGGAGTGAGAGCCAATGCCCGACGCCTCTACCGATGTCCGAATACTGTTCCTGTACCCCCTACAAGAATGCTGCGCAGCTCAAGCTCAAAGGAGAGAGAGAGGTGATGCTGTGTATGCAGGAAGCCGGCAGCCAATCAATTGTTTCGGTATTGATTATTCATGTTTGAATCGGCGGTTAGCCGTGGATTGTCTGAGGTTTCATAATACAGTTTAGTGTTCTCAAATCTGGTGTTCTTGGACACAGCATATTACTTGACATCGTGACATCGTATAATTGATTTTTTATAACTCTTATTGAACGCATATTTAATATGATATGGTAATTGTGAAGCTATGTGCTTTTTGTGACCATAAATTCTTGAATCTTGAATCTTGAATATGTTCTAAGCTCTGGAAAAGAAGCTTGGTTGTTTACTATCTCTTCAGGTCATCTAGAAAAATTGCTATCTATGCGAGAGCTTGTTTGTTTCACATTGGGAATCAACTGTAAGCCTGTCAATCTTATATGTTTAATCGGTTTTTATTACAAACACGAAAATTTTCATTTTTCATGAAACGAGGAAAACTTCACGGCCTGATAAGCACTCAAATTTTACTCGTACGACTGGCCAATTCTTAATTGGCTGACAGAATACATACACCGCATGTAATGTCTACGCGGCTTACCGTTCTCGGTTTCTGTAGTAAACTTCAACACACACACGCATCACCTGCTGGTTATGTCCCTCCTCGGTTTCTACAGGAGGCAAAAGTGTAATAACGCATACAGCCGAATTTCAAGTAGGTGCAAATTTTCGACATTGAACCATGGCCTCGAGTATCGAGCGCTTCATCTCATCTGTGCGGCATGATTTTGAGAGGAGGCTGATTGCGTTCTTTTTTCGGGTATATAGGGCGTCACTCATGAGGATCGTTATTATGTCCTTTAAACCTCGGATCTCTTGTAAAAATCTCCATTCACTGCAATCGTGTTCCAGACGTTTACTGGATTCTACTTCGTTCGAAATGGGTACACCATAAACTATAACAGCTCTGCGATTTATAGCCTCTTTTGCTAGTTCCGGATTATTACGACGAATTTGCCGTTCTTCCCAAGGAACGTCCGGAAATATTCGCACAGTCGATTTGTTTACAACTAAGAGGGATGAGGCGAGCAACATATTTTCTACATCTTGGACGGACATGAGCACTACACGCAGTAACCTGGGTGTGTTCGCACGAGGTGAGTTCGGGGGTCTAAACAATCGCGTCAGCGACGCAGGTGAGGCAATGATGTCTAAGCTTCTGCAAAGGTCATTCCATTGATTCCTGTCATCTGCTTCGCGTTGCTTTAGCGATGGCGAAGTTGATTCAACGAGATTACTACAAATTACCGTTAGATCATCAATGTTTGTCTTTGGGAGGGTTTTAGTGTTCAAACTCTTCGGTCTAAGCTTATGCACATCCTTCGATAATTCAGAACTTTCATTCACTTGACTACAGGTCTGATTCGCAGACTCATCGGTCTTACCGAGCTGTTGGAAGGGACCTTGGTCGATTTCTGGATAAATCAGCGTTTCCGTAGTAGTTAGCGCTTCCCTGTAACTCTTGCGGTTAATGTGGTTAGGGACTGCGTTTAGAACTGGTTTCAGCGCTTTCTGACACGCAAATGTTTGGAAAGACTCTAACGTGTTTTCAAGCCGTTCAAGGTTCGCCTCTACAGCGAACATGCGTCTTTCTATAATTGAATCAGAGTTTTCGGATCTTGATAAATCACTAGTTACTTTCAATCTGCATGGATTACATATATAGCAGATGCCTGGTCATTTTTCATTATTAATTTTAGTCACAGATTCAGGTAATAAATACTTTTCACAGTTCGCATGATTAGCAATTGAACACAAGTAACATTTAACTTGACGCGATCTGGGACTTACCAACTTTTGACAAAGTTTGCACTTTTTACAAGCTTCGTCGTCAGGTCCGTTTAAGGTCACGTCGGGTCCGTTTAACGTCATCGTTACAATTTCGCGAGATCGAGTCGATACACTGAGCGAAGCGGTCGATTATCGATCGATGTCTCTCGGTGGAGTGCAAAAACGAGTGGATGCGATGCAGTGCAATCCAACGGATCTCAGAATGTTTCCACGTAGAGTCTAGTACTGCAGAAAATCAATTTAGCACGGTGTTGTCTGCATAATGCAGTAGTTTGGACAACGCGGGTAAAGATTTGGCCAGAGGTAGTGAGCTGATGCTGAAAACAGGCTGGAGGTCACTACCATTTCCTGTTCTTTTTCTTCTCATATCGTCTAGGCCTGGGCAACCTGACAGTATCTTAGCCCAAGTGCAAGTCTCTGATTCGGTGAACTTTTGCTGCGACCAGGTTGTGCTTTCAAAAACTTCTACTATTTGACCTGTGTGCGTATTTTGAGTACCGACGGTTTTCTAGAGATTCAACATGTTTTACTTTACCATAATATGTGTACAGAACAGCTTTGTAGTCATTATCACGAATATAGGAGACGAATCTATTGAACCGATGCGTGGGGAGCGCTTATGATGCCATTTCCATTTAATTGTACCCTTTTCCCTTTGCGATAACATTTCCCTCGCGATACACGAGGGATTATGTTGTCATGAGATATGATGGAAATAAGACATTATATGCGATTGATGAATATGTGCGTTGTTCCCGCATGTATATATGTATGAAATCACCAGCCTGATCGAGACAAAGAGCCGCATAGTCATAGACTGCACTTGGGATGAGATACTGCCAGATTGCCCAGGTCTAATCAGATGAGGAGAAAATGGCAGTGACGCTTCAGTGTGTTTTCGCATGCAGCTCACAACCGAGGACAAATCAATTTAGCATTATGTAAGCTGTACATCACAAAAGTACTTCACCATTGCCATCCGTGTGTTGTTCTTAACCCGACAGTATTCATGAACTCAAAGACCTGGATCAAGGCAAAGTGCCCGAGAGTTAGAAATTGTGCGTAGGTTGCCCTGGCCTGGACATATTTAAGGGAGAATGGCAGTGAGACTCCAGCGTGTTATCTCAGGTACTGTTGGCAAATCAATTTTGCATAGTGTGACCAGCAGTACATAAGTACTGAACTTTTTGTTCTGTTGTTTTAAAAACAACGCACCGATAAATCGGATAGATCCCACATCATGACTGTGGCGTCCTCGATGCCATCTTACATTCGATGAAATTAACCAAAATCAGCAGCTTCTATATTGACACTAGTTTCGCATTTTTCAGCATTCTATCGAATAAAAGTTTAGCTGCTCTAAGAAGGCATTTGCTTGAACTTCAAAAATGCTGACCCGTTCTTACCCAGGACAGCTTTGGCTTCGAATCCATCGCTCGTTGAAGCTTATTTTGGCCACATTCGGATAGAGCAACACAGTATATCCAGTTATCAACGCCAGTTGGATAACTGGACTGCTCCAAGTGACCCTAACCGGTAAAGTTCGGTATTTTTACCAGCTTACCTTAAGAACGCGCACGAATTTCAGCTTTTTGCTTTTTGAAGTTGTCTTCACCTCATGTGCCACCCGGCACGGAGAGGACTGAGTGAGTGAGAGTGAGTACCACGGAAAAGCTTATCTGATCGGTTAGATGTTTTTTATTGATAGTAATTGCAAATCCATACCGTTATTCATAGTCTATGTTTGGGAATACCGACTCGTCATAGCCTTCTTCCGTGTTCAGCAATCTGGAGCATTTCGCCCAACCTTGTGTTTTGATGATCAGCGGGTTGTTAACCATTCGCCGCTTTTCTTATAATCTCCTACAACAAACGGCATCCCCATCATACTACAAAACATCTTTTCCCCAGATACGTTTTCGTAAACATCAACATCGATTTAGCACATTTCGTGGACACAATCCAGGCCAATTTCACCCCGTCCACGAAGATGGCCCTGGTCTCCACAGTTCAATTTGTAACCAGTATTCATGCGTCCAAATCCTACTTAGAGAAGCATGGTTTCTCCGCCACGATCCCGCAGATCCATCCGTTATCACCCGGTGAAGTACTCGGATGTACCTCGCCAAAGGTTAGTTATTCTTAACATTCTGTCCCGCCCAAGGGTCTTGGTGGTACAGTGGATATCACGTTTGACTTTCAATTAAACGTCTTAGGTTCGAGTCCCAGAGGTGTGCCGAACCCAGATTCCAACCATATTCTGAATTAATATGGTTAAGAGTTGCCAGATTTTGACTTAGCTCAAGCCGATGGAGGAGTTGGCTGTTAAATAAGCTGCAGTTTCGGCGATCCATCTCTCAGGTTGGGGTCCAATAGACTAGAATTCACAGTGTCTTCTTACCCGTGATCATAAGGCTTGAAATCGTATTGCATTCTTTGGATGTTTGATTAATCTTGTGTGTTGTCAAGTGTCGTGGAAAGTTTGTGATGCGCGACTTGCAACGAAGCTGTCGTGCTGATGTCGCTCTACTCATTCACAACATTTGCTTGAATGCACGCTTGATTCTAGGCCTGGGCAACCTGACAGTATCTCAGCCCACGTGCAGTCTCTGACTGTGTGACACTTTGCCTGGATCAGGCTTGTGATTTCATACATACATACATACAGGTGTAGGCAGCTCATCCCAAGATGTATGTGATTAATCTTCTACATGTCTATTATTTTTGTCGACCCCATCCTTCCCCATATTTTTAGGATGATTGTATTGCAGTTAAGCACTTGGTACTTTCTACCGCTGTTATGCTATCCATAATGATGATGGTACCGACAATAGTTGGAAACTCAGCAGCGACCCTGTTCAGTGCGTGCCATACAAACCTGAGATAACCACCGACTTACAGTTTTTTGCATTAAATCACCTGCCTGGTTCCAGCCAAAGTATCGCACAGTTAGAGACTGCGCGTGTGCTAATATACTGTCAGGTTGCCCTGACCAAGACTGATAAGAGTAGAGTTGCCTTGATTTAGGCTTTATTCATCAGAAGAGCTAAAGCAATGACCAATATAATAGTTAGTATAGATAGATAGAATAGAATGCGAATTACAATATTGCATGCATATAAGAATACACAACAGTCACGCATTACGTGTTTGCTTTCTGGCGACCCTAGGTATATTCTAGGTGGCAAGGTCCTCACTGTCACAACGCAAGAAAAGGATCTCGGAGTGATCGTGCCACACGACTTGGGCTGTTCTGCTCAGTGTATAAGTGCTTCAACCATAGCTAATAGAAACGTTGGGCTCTTGAAGCGGGTATTCGGAACCATCGATTCATGCCTCTTCCCGCTTCTTCAGGCGTACGTCAGGCCACACTTAGAATATGCTATTTCTGTCTGGAAACCATGGTTGAAGCGTGACCAGCACGCGTTAGAACAACCACAGAGACGTTTTACCAAGCTTGTCAAAGGGTTTAGCCTCGCCAGCTACCAAGAACGTCTAACAACACTGAGATTGTTTCCAACGGATTACCGTCAACTCCGAGGCGATCTGATTCTAACGTATCGGATATTGACGGATGAAAATCACCCATGTAGGCGAATGCTAGAATTGGCACTGCCCTCTGGAAATCGTGGTCATCCTCTCAAGCTAGCGCATCGGCACAGTAGACTGGACTGCCCAATGTTTTAACTATCATGTGGTTATTCTATTAAGCTTGTAGCTTTTATTTCCACAATACACTATTGACTATTGACTATTAACGTAGCTATTTCAAAGGATTCTGACCTGAAACCGTTAATATGCACTGAGCCTCTCATGCCTGAGTGGAACGAAATAACGAATTTGTATAGTCTTAGTGTGTTTATGTATGATATGTCAAAGCCCAAGCCCGATGCGGGCAAAGCGACGCACGATGATTCATCAACCTCCGGTTTACACAGTATATATATGATATGAAAGCACAAGCCTGATCTTGGCAAAGTGTCGTAAAGTCAGAGACTGTACGTGGGCTAAGATACTGTCAGGTTGCTTAGGCCTAGACAGATATGAAGGAGGAAATAGAAATGGTAGTGAAACTCCAGCGTGTTTCAGCATGCAGCTCACTACCGGTGGCCAATCAATATAACACGGTGTTAGCCGCACAGAACAAAAGTACTGTACGATTACACATCCGTGCATACATCCGTTTACACAGTAGTACAGACTTGTAGGAATTACATTGTTATGAATGCGAAACTTGGACTCTACGTAATGAAAACATTCGGCATCTCAAAGTATTTTGCAACGGATGTCTCCGCAGTGTTTTTGGAGTTATCCGGTACAATGACATACACAACGATGCTCTCTGAAATATGGTCTTCGGTAGTAATCTTGATATATAGAAGCGATCAACCTGCTTGTGATCTAATACATAATAATGCTGATGATTCTATGGTAATCGAATCTAGCCTAAATCATTTCATGCATATTATAACGCTTTTCTTCTGCTTCTGTCTTTTAATATTCATGCCTCCCAAACGAGTACTTCCCTTCCGCATCCCAGATCAGCTGCTGAACGACCCCTCTCTTAATGAAGCCATTCGCTGCAGTCTGCCAGCCAATTACAACTTTGAAATCCACAAGACAATTTGGCGCATCCATTGTCTGCACGCCAATAGGGTTGCTTTGCAACTACCCGAAGGACTTCTTATATTTGCTATGCCAATCACACGCATCCTTCAGCGTTTTTGTACGCTCAACGTGGATGGTACACCCTCCACCGGGAACACGAACTCCTTAGATTTCGTCATTCTTGGCGATGTCACTTACGGAGCGTGTTGTGTGGACGATTACACTGCGAAGTCTTTGGATGTGGACCTGTTGGTTCATTACGGTCATAGTTGTCTGGTTCCGTTGGATGTGCCGTCCGTATTGTGAGTTGCTTTATATCGTTTTCTTCGTGTTCGATGTTTGCGAGTTTCGCATAATTACATTATCACCGACAGACCGACTCTACAGGGAATTCGGTCGCTTAGTTTCAGAATGTTATCCTTTTCATCATACTCGTTAATGGCATCAACTATGTGATTTTTATTTGGATGATGGAAGCGCGCTGATTTTTTCTTTGTCACGGCTTATTGGTAGTAAGTGAACCATACAGGATAGCACACCCACTTAATCGCAACTTATTAATTTTTCCGTTATTTTTTAACGAACATGTTAAATCTGCATGTGAGTTAAAAAAACACATTTGCACGTATTTCCGTTACCACACACACCACGACTGATTTCGGGCTGTTTGCACGCATCAGGTAGGGACAGTACGATCAGGATCGTCATGCCTTATTTTTCATTTGAGTTATTTGTTATCAAGCAGTCGAATGTTGTGTGTTTAGTCTCAAGCCAGAAAAACGTGTCCCAGGCTCATAGACTTCCCGTCGTCTGTAATTTTCTCAGGTCATCATCATTATGCACAGCATTACACCGGTAACAAGAACCGAGTTCTTAACTGCCATGCAACCATAGCATGGCAAAAATTCTCCAAATATGAGCGAGGTTGGTTTCTAAAACGCTACATAAACGATCGAAGATTATTTACGAACTTACAAGAATCAGGTGCCTCTAACTCGAATCAAACATGCATTCTAGCAAGTGTTGGGAACGGGTAGAGTGACATCACCATGACAGCTTCCTTGTGGCTTTCACCTTCACGTACCAGGTCCCCCATCCTTAAACAGAAATAAGAGAAGGAAATGATTGTGTGATTTATTCATAGATTATATGCAGGTAAAAAGCTATGCTTTACAGGACCCACAAAAATGTCGGATGGAAAAAAATATCAAAATAGTGTTAGATTATTGTCAAACATAAAAAAACATACTTGTCCATGTGGATATCTAGTGATTTCTTGAAAACTTCAACGGTTCCAGATTGTACCACATGAGTAGGTAAACTGTTCCACAATTGCACCTTGCGAACGGAAAATGCATATTTGCAGCAGTTCAACATGCTATGCTCTTGGTAAAGTTTCGATTGGTGACCTCGCAGATGTGTGTTATGGGAAAGATGAAACAAATGACCGCAATGATGATTTGTTTGATTAGACACTGCCCAAATGAATATCAGTGATCCTCGTTTCCGTCTGTATTCAGCCGAATGCAAATTCAATAATTTAAGTCGCGTTTCGTATGGATAATTTGATAGTCCCAGGACGAGTTTTGTCGGTCTGCGGTGCGGAGTTTCTAATAGCAGAAAATCTTTTATCATCCAAGGATCCCATGCCGGTATAGCATATTCAACATGAGGACGGATGTACGTTGAAATCAATTTGCAGGCAATATTGGGGTCAAACGTACCTATGAATCTTCTAAGGAGACCCAAGTTGTTTTCAGCTTTGCAGGCAGTCAGTCGACATTGCATTGAGTTTCCCAAGTCTGATTGGATAATCACACCTAAATCTTTTTCGGAGGAGGCGGGTTTAATAACTGTGCGACCAAGATAATATTCTTTGCTCGACTTGCTGTTGAGAGACAATAGGCTGCATTTCGAAGCATTCAAGGGCATTTCGTTGTCTATTGACCAAGTGTGAATCATATCGAGATACCGTTGCAGGTTCTGCGTGTCGTCTGTGGAGTTTATCTTACGCCAAAGCTTTGCGTCATCAGGGAAAATACCGACTCGTCATAGCCTTCTTCCGTGTTCAGCAATCTGGAGCATTTCTCCCAACCTTGTGTTTTGATGATCAGTGGGTTGTTAACCATTCGCCGCTTTTCTTATAATCTCCTACAACAAACGGCATCCCCATCATACTACAAAACATCTTTTCCCCAGATACGTTTTCGTAAACATCAACATCGATTTAGCACATTTCGTGGACACAATCCAGGCCAATTTCACCCCGTCCACGAAGATGGCCCTGGTCTCCACAGTTCAATTTGTAACCAGTATTCATGCGTCCAAATCCTACTTAGAGAAGCATGGTTTCTCCGCCACGATCCCGCAGATCCATCCGTTATCACCCGGTGAAGTACTCGGATGTACCTCGCCAAAGGTTAGTTATTGTTAACATTCTGTCCCGCCCAAGGGTCTTGGTGGTACAGTGGATATCACGTTTGACTTTCAATTAAACGCCTTAGGTTCGAGTCCCAGAGGTGTGCCGAACCCAGATTCCCACCATATTCTGAATTAATATGGTTAAGAGTTGCCGGAGTTTGACTTAGCTCAAGCCGATGGAGGAGTTGGCGGTTAAAGAAGCTGCAGTTTCGGCGATCCATCTCTCAGGTTGGGGTCCAATAGACTAGAATTCACAGTGTCTTCTTACCCTTGATCATAAGGCTCGAAATCGTATTGCATGGATGTTTGGTTGTTTGATTAATCTTGTGTGTTGTCAAGTGTCGTGGAAAGTTTGTGATGCGTGACTACCAATGTCGCAACGAAGCTGTCGTGCTGATGTCGCTCTACTCATTCACAACATTTGCTTGAATGCACGCTTGATTCTAGGCCTGGGCAACCTGACAGTATCTCAGCCCACGTGCAGTCTCTGACTGTGTGACACTTTGCCTGGATCAGGCTTGTGATTTCATACATACATACATACAGGTGTAGGCAGCTCATCCCAAGATGTATGTGATTAATCTTCTACATGTCTATTATTTTTGTCGACCCCATCCTTCCCCATATTTTTAGGATGATTGTATTGCAGTTAAGCACTTGGTACTTTCTACCGCTGTTATGCTATCCATAATGATGATGGTACCGACAATAGTTGGAAACTCAGCAGCGACCCTGTTCAGTGCGTGCCATACAAACCTGAGATAACCACCGACTTACAGTTTTTTGCATTAAATCACCTGCCTGGTTCCAGCCAAAGTATCGCACAGTTAGAGACTGCGCGTGTGCTAATATACTGTCAGGTTGCCCTGACCAAGACTGATAAGAGAAAACTATGAACTGAATGAAAAAGGTTCCAAAGGTTGTCATAGCCGGGGGTGGCAGTGGGGATATGCTCCCACTATCTACAAAATGCTCCCATATGGCGCGTGTCTCAAATAACCTCTGAGAACCAAGTCCAGCTTCTAGCGGAACTGCTTCTACCAACAGGAGAATAGGCGATGGCGAGTGACTGGCGCATATGAAGCTCGTTATCCTGGAGGGCATTTCATCTAGGGGAATGAAAACTCAGATTTTAAACCTCCACTGCCTTGCGGGATACCCGATCGCGGGAATGGCTTCGGGAGAAAACCCGGAGGAAAAATCTGGAACAGAGTCTCGTAGGCGGTTATTTGGTGCACACCACTACTTTTTGGCAACTCCCTGCTACCTTGCAGGTCGGCCGGGCAACCGGGTAGTATCACGCCCACAAGCAATTATGAAAATAAAGGTAAAATTGAGAGATCCCGTGCTCCCACGCTCTCTGCCCTCACGATCTCTGCTCTTTGCTCAAAATGCTTTAAATGATCTCACACTGCATGCAGACATTTTAAATAACTGTTTTCCGTTCTATGGTTCTTTTGGTAGCCCTGAAAGAAGTGCAGCTTGTTTATCTAGGTTTCCAAATTCAGCCACTTCGAATATTTTGCCTGCTTCGAATGCTTCCAGAGCGTTCTTCCACCCGCGCGTACCATTCAAATTAGCGGCGTTTAATGCACGGACTTTAGCTAGCATCGGACAGCAGGCAGCCTTGGCTCGCACAGTTGATAGCCTCGATGTCGATGTGTGCTGTTTCTCGGAAACACGCATGCATAACTCTAGCTCAGTTACACGATTGTCTAACCCTTCGAACTTACGCAAGTCACACTATCTTCGCCTGTCCACTGATGACGATGCCATGGCATCTGGCCAAGCTGGTGTGGGAATCGTCTCGAGTGAACGAGCTGAGGTCGCACTATTAGACTGGATCCCAGTCGACAGTCGCCTTTGTGCAGTAAGACTACAGGGTTCGTGCAAAAAAGGCCGATTTCGCAATCAATCCCGCAACCTGTTTGTGGTTGCTGCCTATGCACAGACTAATTGCAGCTCTGAACTTGACTAGGATGAGTTTTATGGAAGATTACAATAACTCATTAAACGTGCATCGAGGATTGACATCGTTGTCCTAGCTGGAGACTTGAATGCACGTGTAGGCCGTCTATCTTTAAACGAGTATTTCGTGGGTGGACGGTTTGGTCTCGATTGTCATCGTAATGACAACGGCGAAAGATTGCTTAGCATGTGCTCAGAGCACAGACTCTACCTTGCAAGCACTAACTTCCGCTATTCGAAGCGTCACTGCTCCGCCTGGAGATCTCCATCGGTGGCCTTGTTCACGCAAATTGACCATATTGCTATCAGCTACTCGTGGCGTGGGAGTGTGCAAGATTGCCGTTCCTACTGCGGCACCTGTCTAGAATTCGATCATGTGTTAGTCTGTGCTAAGCTCTCGATGCGTTTTGGTGGGAAACGTAGAAATGTTGCAAGGTAGTTGCTGCCAGGCTTATTGATCTCCCGGTTCTCCAAGTGTTTCAGGGTTTCTACAGTTCCCCATAATCGTATCGATGATCAATGTAGTGGGATTCAAAATGGGCTTCGTGCCGGCCAAGGGTGCATAGATCAAATTTTCACACTCCGTCAGTTACTTGAGCAATGCCACGCTTTTCGTAGACCAACTATCGTGGTATTCCTTGACATCCGAGCGGCATTCGATTCAATCGATCGTGAAAGTCTTTGGAACTGTCTACTGAGACATGGAGTGCCCGAGAAGTATGTTTGGATCTTGAAAGCATTATATTGCCAAACTTCGGGCAGGGTTCGAGCGTACGGACAATTGTCGTCCTCGTTCAATATCTCCAGCGGGGTGCGGCAGGGCTGCCCTATCTCGCCGTTTCTTTTTAACTTCGCGATCGACGATGTCCTGAGAAAAGCTTTAGCTGGCCTGGTGGGCACAGGTGTTGAACTTGTGCCGGGTGAACGAGCGACCGATCTAGAGTATGCCGCTGACATCGCACTTCTGGGAGATGACCCTCATATAATGCAACAAGCCCTGGACCGCCTGGCACTTGAGGCTCTAAGGTATGGCATGTGCTTTGCGCCTAACAAGTGTAAAACACTTAACCAGGATTGGAGCGGCTCTCTTTCAAGCCTAACTTTGTGCGATGTCAATCTTGAATTGGCTGTTGTATGTCTGCTGATTGTTGTGTCGAGGACAAGATCTCACATTGTGTTCACAAAGCGAGTGCAGCGTTTGCTAACCTTCGACGCGATGTTTCATTCCAAAGGCCGAGTGTTCAACGCAGTGGTGCGTGCTACACTCCTTTATGGCTGCGAAACCTGGTCTATCCGAGCGGAAGATGTCCACCGGCTTTCTGTTTTTGATACTCGTTGCCTGCGTAGAATTGCTCGCATTCGGTGGCAGCATCGTGTTACAAATATAGATGTCTGCAAGCGGGTGTTAGGGCCAGGTAGCCACGGACTGAGAGAAATGCGGATGCTTGCTCGCTTGGGGCATGTTTAATGAATGCCTACTCACTGTTTACCGTACCGCGCCTTATTCACAGAGCCTGGAAGAAACGCTCTGGTGGTCAGTCCGTGACGTGTCGCGTTGGGATAAAGAAACTCACCGTAGCGCTAGGCTCAGTTGGGTGTATTCGTTTGCCTGGGTGGGGTCCAAAATCTTCACCTAATATTTGGCTGGAAACCTTACGCGATATGGCTGCAAATCGAAGTCAATGGCGGCAGTGTATTTTATTGTGTGTCATAAATTTTATCCGGTATTATTTCATATAAATAAACAAAAAAACGAAAACAAAACAATTAAACCAAAAAATCGCATGCATTAAAACTACAAAAAACAAGCTGCTTTTTGCACATTTGCTTTTGCATATTCCGCTTGACTGCTTTTCCTTTTTTCACGCGCTTGCTTATCTGCTTTTTCCGCTTCATATTGCTTGGCACTTTGTCTGACTCCAGACTTGTGCTTCATGATGATGAAGGATGATGCAGGTTGCACTTGGTTGTGCAATGGCTAGAGAAGCTGACTCGAACAAACTCCGAGTGGTGCCTGGGACGCTGCTTTGTACCCAAATTCCCAAGTCCCTTTATTGCAGCCGACTCATCCTCCAGGAGGAGATAGTCGCACAAAGTATGTAATTAATGAAAATGGGTAATCCGAACCCGAAAGGGTTTCATACAACAATGGTGAAGATCGCGCTTTTGACCAAGTCATAGGCACCACAACCCACTTGACATGAGGTTCAAGCCCCTCGACAAACCAGGCGATTTGGGCCTTTCTCACATTTATTCACCATCAATATGCAACGGATGTGTGATGGCGTAGTGTAATACCGTGTTAACTTGATTAGCCAATGGTACCGAGCTGCATATCGATACATCTCGAACTCAGTACCATTCATTTTTACACGTGTATAGGCCTGAGCAACTTGGCAGTATCTTCTCCCACCTGTAGTCTATGACTGTGTCTGGATCCCGGCTTATGCTTGATTCTTACATAAAATACACAGCATTCCATTGCGAGTGACAATGCTATGCCAAGAATTTCATTTTCGACCTGATCACATGGGCATCTCTCACACGCTTGTTTTACTCGACTATGCTGGTAGATTGAACACGTGGATGCGGTCGTATTCCTTGGGGACGGTCGCTTCCATTTGGAATCCGTCATGATTGCAAACCCTTTGCTTCCCGCGTACCGGTACAATCCTTACGATAAATCGTTGACTCGTGAACACTATGGCCACAAACTGATGCGTCGCAGACGCCGTGACGCGATCAATGCGGCTGTGTCGGCGAACAAGTTCGGTTTGTTTTTGGGTGAGTTGTTGACGATTGTCGTTGTGGGGTTTTCACCAAGGTTAGTAAGGCTGCGAGTGGTATAGTATGATGGTATAAAAACCCAAGCCTGATCCAAGCAAAGTGCCGCACAGTCAGAGACTGCACATGGGCCAAGATACTGTCAGGTTGCCCAGGCCTAGACAGATATGCGAAAAGAAATAGAAATGGTAGTGAGGCTCCAGCGTGTTTCGCCATGCAGCTGACTACTGTTGGCCAATCAATTTAGCAAGGTGTTAGACGCACAGCACATAAGTACCGCATGATTGCACATCCGTGTCCATAAGTAGATAATATCGATGTGCTTTTAAAAGAAAGTATCAACGAAAAGTTGCACAGAGCAGTCGACATGAACTGGTATACTGAGAAGCCGAAGTGCAGAATACGAGAAAGCAAGGACGGTTCACAGCTCACCTTGTCCGCTTTCAATTTAAGTATACTTGTGGATTAAACGACAAGGTCTAGACCGCAAAGTACACCCATCCAATAAAAATGTGGAGAATATCCAAACAGGCATAGTGCATAACCAAGATTCCGCAATTGATATGTTCCAGGTCAGTGGTAGAATGTATGTATGTATGTATGTATGTATGTATGTATATATGTATGTATGTATGTATGTATGTATGTATGTATGTATGTATGTATGTATGTATGTATGTATGTATGTATGTATGTATGTATGTATGTATGTATGTATGTATGTATGTATGTAGTATGTATGTATGTATGTATGTATGTATGTATGTATGTATGTATGTATGGATGTATGTATGTATGTATATGTATGTATGTATGTATGTATGTATGTGTATCTATGTGTATGTATGTATGTATGTATGTATGTATGTATGTATGTATGTATGTATGTATGTATGTATAAATGTATGAATGTATGTATGTATGCATGCGTGTATGCAACAATTACGAGCAATATCCATGCTGAATGTTGTAGGTAAATTGTTTGCTAAAATCTTACATATCCGGCTACAAGTTTTAGCTGATAGAATTTACTCTGAATCTCAATGTGCCCTACGCAATGGTAAGATCAACCGTTGACATGATCTTCTGCCAGAAACAATGTCAAAAAAGTGTCGGGAACAGCGTACGCCATTATACGCTGTTTTTGTTGATTTAACGAAGGCAATCGACTACGTCAGCAGGGATGGTATTTTCAAAATTCTTGATCTTATAGGCTGTCCCCAAAGACAGCTCAAACTCGTTATTTCGTTCCACCCAGACATGAAGGGCTCAGTCCATTTTAACGGTTTCAGTTCAAAAGCATTTGAAATTCGCCGAGGCGTCAAACAAGGGTGTGTTCTTGCTCCCACGCTGTTCGGCATTTTTTAGCTCTGCTTTTGAGACACGCTTTTAGGACGAGAACTGAAGTCATTTACGTACGGACGTGAAGTGATGGAAAGCTTTTCAACATGAACCGGTTAAGAGCACAACTCACTGCATGGGTTGTGCTCATCCGTGACCTGTTGTTTGCCGACGATGCAGCCTTTATTGCTTACTCCCAAGTGAACCTCCACTCTCTAATGGACTGTTTTTCGTCTGCATGCAAAGACTTTGGGCTAACAATCAGCATGAGCAAGACCAAAGTCCTTCGTGAAGGGACTTTATCGCCTCCCATCATTACTGTTGGAAACTGTCAGCTTGAACCAGTACATCATTTCACATATATCGGTTCAACCATTGCGGATAACCTCTCGCTAGACACGGAGATTGATAAGCGGACTGTCGACATCGACCGAAGGAGGCCAACAACATGAAGCTCGAAGCGTTCCCCTGCAATCCTTCCGAAACCCGAATGATTACAGGTCGTGTCGGTGCTTCTTGTTCTTGCAATTGCGTTCTACCGATCATTCGGAATCTTGTGATTAGTACTCGTCACCTAATCGACTTTACACCGTCACAACCTTCTCCATGAATGTGCTTTTGCTGGACTACTGGCCACTGAATGCGAAAGCGTTTTTGTGTTCTGACGTTACCGGATTCGGTTTGAACAACCGACCGGAGTTCATAACACTTCGTGAACCGAGATGTGCCGGGGGGTATTTATTTAGATTTCTGTTTCTATTAGGTCTCACATCGCTTTACTTAACCAACAGTGATTTCATAGTCCAAGCATTGTTTGCATCACCTGAGTTTTTCATCTTCTCTGTCAGTTTCATCTCAAAACTCGTCACTTTACTTTCCTCTCTTTCAGGTACCCTGGGCCGCCAGGGTTCACCGGCTGTTCTGAAGCGGATACAGACCCGTTTGGACGAGTTGAAAAAGTCCTACGTTGTGATCCTGCTATCGGAGCTATTTCCCGCGAAGCTCGCAATGTTTGGAGATGATATTGATGTGTACATCCAAGTGAGCGGCGTAATCTCTGTCGAGCCTTTGCCTGCGCTTGTGCGTTTTTCTCACGCAAACATAGGGTTGGATTATTCATTGTTATATTGGATGTATCGTCGATGTTGCAGCAGAGACAGTCGTTACGTTCTATCAATCTATGCGTTGTTCTTAACCCAACAATCAGCAAAAAACAGAACAAGACCGGAATGGAACGTTGATCGGGAGTCCAAGGTCCAAGCGCCCAGTGTGTGCATTTCGACCGTGGACATGGTTTGTATTTGCATGGCAACAATACGGTGAACCTGTGGGAATGTGCATGGTGGGAACGACCGAAGTTGGTTCTCATGATCGAGTCGGACATTTTGACTTTGAATTTAGTGAAGATGGGTGTTTGTTGCCCAAGTACAACATGGCTGACCCAACAGCAATTTCTCTCCGTTGCGACTTTGGTCGATCAGGTAATCCGGCTTGTTTGATTCGTTGGAGGGCGCCCGAATAACAACCATGTTCAAACATATGCCTCAAAACATTCATAATGAGCTCCAGTACCTTGGTCGTACATCTGCGCCTCGATCGCTTGACCAGAAATCAGTGTCCGATTGTGTGTTTGAACATTGTGGTTCGTTGTACGAACCCCATTAAACAGTAGCTTCATATTTTAAGTTTGTCTATTCTCCCTCCGGCTAATTTTCAGGTTGCATGTCCACGCTTGAGCACCGATTGGGGCACGGAATTCCCGAAACCGCTGTTGAATCCGTACGAAGCCGCTGTGGCGCTGAACATGACCCAGTGGCAGTCAGATGCCGCCTACCAGATGGATTATTATGCTTACAAAAGTTCCGGAAATTGGACTCCGAATCATGCCGATAACCGCCTCAAGCTGTAACTCTCATGTCTTCCAATTCCGCTCCCAAGTTGTACATATCCTTTTGTTGTCCAATATATTATTTGTGATCGAGAACACGCGCTTTTATCCATTGCCAACACGCCCGACGAAAACTCTAATGTTATTCATCCGTTTTGATTTTCCCTGTTCTCGTACACAGGTAACACCGTGCTACATTGGTTAACCACCGGTAGGGAGCTGCATGCCATTTCCACCTGACATTGTCTTAGCCCATGTGCAGTCTATGACTATGCTACACTTTGCCTGGATCAGGCTTGTGATTTGCAAATGTATACAACTACGTATTAATCAAAATGCTTATTTGCATGCATTTCCATCACACGCACCCCAAGACGGGTATCGTGCTGTTTGTACTCATCAGGTAGGGACAGTCTATTCACGATCCGTATGCGCTTGAAACATTGGAGGAATGGTAAACAATTAACGCTTGTATGGCACTGTTTGATAGGGCCAAATTGCTCAATCATATGTGTCCAAACACAGTGGCATACAAGCGCTACTTGTTTACTTTTTAATCAGTTCGGGCAATTTGGCAGTATCTGAGCTCATCCACAGTCTAACAGGTTGTGTGGCAACTTGGCTGGATTACTTACTCTTTCAAATATGCCCTGTTCAAAATTTGGATAGACTAGAAATCTAATCTTGAAAGCCACTATTTCAAGCTTTCTAAAGCTTGTCTAATTCTATATCACCACTTACGCTGCCCGCGTCATGTCTCCAGAACGGAAAGATTTACTCTATTGTGCGTTGAAATATAGAAGGCGACTATTGAGCAGTCCGCATTTGTGGTGCAAGAATGTTGATATGGAAGCTTTTGAAGGTTGAAGATCTTGCTTTTGACCGCTCTCTTTAAAAGCGTCGTCTGCAAGCTGCAGCTACCGCTCTCGGCTGCCATTCGAAGATCACGCCGTCTGTGTGCAATTGGCTGTTTAGTAATCGGTGTGCGATTCTGATGTACATCCATAGTCGACCCTCACCGAAGGAGGTCAACATTGAATGCTAACCTCCAGCGAATACCAGTAAATGCATAGATCACTTGGAGTTGTAATGATGCTCCGAGTTTTTCACACATGCCGAAGGTGCCTGTCTTTTCGGAACCAGCCGTCAATAGCAAAAGCGTTGTCGCCCATCATGTCAAACGACGGCGGATAAAATCGTTTCGTTTTCAATGCGCTTATTGAGACCAGTGTTGTAATATTTTGCTCACATCCATTTGCAATGCTCACTGAATCGAGCCCTAGTGTCTGCGCCAGATGACGAAATACAATCCGAAATCGGTTCGGTTGTTTGTAGATGGTTGCGACTAACTTATTCATTTTTTTACAAATTTCGAAAAAATGCCTACTCATAAGTAGTCAACCTGCGCCCAATTGTAAGGTAATGAATGATAGCGCAACGTGCTTGTTGCATGTGGTAAAATCTATGATTATCGTTTAACCCGTAGGAACGATCTGCGTGTAATGTTGGCGAAATTCTGTTAAACATATCAACGATGACAAACACATAAAGCGTTTCACTGGGACAGATGTACATGACACCTTCGTGTTCGATCAACCACCATATTTGTTTAGCTTTTGGAAAATGAAACTCGCTTCGGGATGTTGAGTGTGTCGATGAGTAACACAGCTGGTATTTGCGAATGAATCGGCGTTTGAATTTTGTATATTACCCCGCATTGTAGATTGTTTTCTCTTCTGAATAGATGGAAAGACGTGTCTCACACATACTAGGTGGATGACGTTCAAACGCGTAAAAGTTGGTTAGTTTATGTAGCACCGAAATGGTGCACTCACGGAGATTAACGGAGAGCTTGATCTATACTTACCGGCTTTGTACTAATTCCAAGGAAAACAACGTAATTCTCTCGGAAATTGACTCATCCAAATTTCTACGTCTTGCTCGAGATGTGCCTGTTTTCCGTAACAATTTCGGCAGTTTACTGATCTTGAATAAGAGCGGTGTCTAATTGGCTGTGGAAAATTGTGTAACTCAGATAATACGGGTTAAAAAATTGTGACAATAAAATATACTGCCGCCATTGACTTCGGTAAACGAACACGCCCAACTGAGCCTAGCGCTACGGTGAGTTTCTTCATCTTAACGCGCCACGTCATGAACTGGCCATTGACTTCGGTAAACGAACACGCCCAACTGAGCCTAGCGCTACGGTGAGTTTCTTCATCTTAACGCGCCACGTCATGAACTGGCCACCCGATCGTTTCTTCCAGGCTCTGCTAATAAGGCGCGGTACGGTAAACGGTGAGTAGGCATTCGTAATACATGCCCCAAGCGAGCAAGCATCAACATTTCTCTCAGTCCGCGTCGAAGGTTAGCAAACGCTGCACTCGCTTTGCGAACACAATGTGAGATCTCGTCCTCGACACAACAATCAGCACAGATACAACTGCCAAAGTAAACAAAGCTGTCGACCAATTCAAGATTGACAACGCACGGTTTGGAAGAAAGCCGCTTCAATCCTGGTCAAGTGTTTTACACTTGTTAGGCGCAAAGCACTTGCCATACCTTGAAGCTTCGTGTGCCAGGCGGTCCAGGGCTTGTTGCATTATATGAGGGTCATCTCCCAAAAGTGCGATGTCATCCGCATACTCTAGATCGGTAGTTCTCCCACCCGGCAGAAGTTCAATACCTGCGCCCACCAGAACAGCTAAAGCTTTTCTCAGGACATCGTCGATCTCGAAGTTATAAAGGAACCGCGAGATAGGGCAGCCCTGCCGCACCCCGCTAGAAATATTGAACGAGGACGACAATTGTCCGTACGCTCGAATCCTGCCTGAAGTTTGGCAACATAATGCTTTTAAGCAGACATCTCCAAAGACTTTCACGATCGATTGAATCGAATGCCGCTCGGATGTCAAGGAATACCACGATAGTTGGTCTACGAAAAGCGTGGCGTTGCTCCAGTAACTGTCGGGGTGTGATCTATGCCCCCTCGAACGGCAAGAAACCCAGTTTGCTCCTCATGGATTTGCTCTTCCTGTTTGTTATTCAATCGGTGAAGCAGGATGGACGCCAGTATTTTAGAAGTTACTGAAATGAGACTGATACCTTGATGATTTTCATAGGAATCGCGCCGTCCCCTTTTGAAAATCGGAGCAATTACTGATTCTCTCCAAGGGAATTGATTATTTAGCCTTTGCGGAGCATGTTTATAGGTGCAACAAAGCGGCCACTGATCCTGGTCAAGTATGCTTCACGTGAATCTTCTAGGCATATTATAATCTGTTTTGTGGTAATGTCGAAATATAGGAGGTGGTCTGAACGCTGTGTAGTCATTTTACATGTCCTGACCATCAAGCTTGATCTGATGAATCTTCTGTTCCAACTATAACGAATCAAATTCAGGTAAATGTTTTATCATCAAGCTAGAGAACTCAATTGATTTGTTACTCACAACCTCCGCACTTACACACCAAAACCGTTTTATGGTTGATTGTCGACATAATAGGGAAGACAATATGATTAAGTTTAATGAACCTTGGTTTGTCTCCCAGTTGAAGGCCTCTAAAGTGGATTGCTTGGGAGATCGATCCGTATTGATCGATAAGATGAGAGTCTAAACTTGAGCAACAATTCAATATAGCAGAGAACCAACTTTCGGTTGCTTCAAATTCAGTTATATCGGTTGCACATAAAGATTCACATTTTGACGGTGCACAGCAGGTTTTGTTATGATGCACTCTGAAGTTGATGTTTCTTAGTTGTACATGGTTCACTTTGAGTTTTACGGGTCGTGATGTATATGAAAATCTGGTGATCAGTGCGTGAATCTGAAACGAAGCGGTCAAAACAGCGCACTGGCTTAACTTTCTTATCAACAAGATTAGAAAATATATGCGGGTTGATACATGTAGTCCAGAAGAAAAGAGTGAATCACACAAATGTACTGACCTCTTATGAATTGATTTTGCTTTCTTTATCATCACACAATTTATTCAAGATTCAAGATTTATGGTTAAAAAAGCAAATTGCGGTACAGTACCATAGGATATACGTATAAAAAATTAAAAGAAAATCGTTACTTGTATGATCATACCCATGTTCTTCATAGGTGGAGCAAAAATAATCCTCAATGGCGACACAGACTGAGGGAAAAGAATCTTTGGATGGACGGTAGTTCCGTGCGTTAAAAAATAGCCATCAATAGGTAGGAGCTAACGCAGTAGTTCTCAATATAAGGTTTCGTAACCTTTGTTGAAAGATGTGCTCGTTCGCTGAGGTAACAATATCTGTCGTCAAGCTATTCCACAAGAAGCATACACGAACCGCGAAGAAGTGACCACCACAATTCAATCGTGAGTGTGGGATTTGAATGGTCAAAGGGTGGCTGCGTGTGGGGACAACCTAACCAAACTTGAAGAGGTGTTTGAGAGGGTGGGATTTCGCGTAGATGATTCGATATGTCAGAGTGAGGTCGTGTAGGATACGCCTGTGCTCGAGGGTGCACAGTCCAAGTCTGGCCAGTCGCTGCTCATAGGGTAAATTATTCAATCCGGTAACCATTTTGGTTGCCTTGTGATAAATTCGTTCGAGGAGCGAGATGTTTTTTCCCATCCATGGCGTCCAAGCTTGTACAGCGTAGTCAACGACAGGATGTATGTAACAGTTTAGTAATTTCGCGAATGAGTCTGGTGAGATACGTCCGAAAATGCGTTTCAGTAAACCTAGCAAGCTGCCCCCGACTTCCCCGATCGACTGCGTTGACTTGGAACGCGGTTAAAAGACTGATAGACTTCTAGGACGATTTTTGTGAAGGCTTCGATCGACCAATATTTTTTGACTGAAACCATCCCCATTACCGATCATGCTGCATCGATGAATTGGTGTTGCTTGAACGGACAGAATTACACGAAAGGCCAGGTGCCGAATTGTTTAGACAGAAGGAAGCTTCTTTCATTCTCACGAAGATGGTATTGGTTTCTGGGATCCAGGTTGATTCGGGCCGAGACTGCGTAACTTCTTTTAGATTGAACGTACCGCATGTTTGCCATCGTACCCAAGATGGACCATAGCCGAATCCGTTGGAGATTGACTTCAGCACTGTCATAGTCCCCATTTTAAACCACAACTGAATCCCGTCGGATATTCAACATCGAAGATACCAGTCAATAATGGCTTGGAGTGTGAGTGAGGGATCCTGTTTCAATCAATTGAGGAGCCGAGTCCGAATATCTGTGAAACTGGAAGGCTAGAGTCTGCATATAAATATTAGCGATTTCAATTTTTAATCAGTTAGTGAACGAAGGTAAAACCGCTCACATTCTCTGTTAACCATATCTGTGTGATTTGTGAATTGTCGGTTTCCTGTATGACCGGTTTTAGTCATGCATAATGCGTGTTAAACAGTGATGATCTGTCTCTGAATAGCTATTTCACGGTTTTCACTCCGTATCTGAATGGACGATCGCGTGAGAATTATGGCGAGACAAATTTACAATATATACAGGGTTTACTGGAACTAATTTTACTGGTATTAGTCGACCTTTCCACGCATCGTCCTGTGAGACAATATTCACGCGGAACAAATCTTCATGCCTAGGGAACCATGCCTCGAACGCGAGATTAGCCTTAGTGTCGTTAGTAAATTCACGGATACCATAAGCGAAAACATCAACGGACGGTTGAACACTACTGTTCGCTAAACCACTTGGCCTTTTACGTTGAACTAGTGATTCCACCAACTTTCGCTGCTGAAATGCAGAAATTGAAAAGCTTGTATACTATTAGTCACAATTTACCAACTAGACCCAACACCACTCGAAGGAAGAACAAAGCAGACCCTTCATGCAAAAAGTTTTTAACGTCTCCTACGAAAAGGCAGATTGCGCGGCTCGTCTGTGTTTATATTGTTTTATCGTAAACAAAATGACCGATCAAAACAGATCAATCATTATCGAAAAACAGAAGCTGTAGGGATTTGAAGGATCTCATGAGTTTTTGGAGAACATAATGATATCTTTCTCGACAGACTTCAATGTGCTTTTCTTTGTTGATGATTAGAAAAAGATGAACACAAATTAGGAGCATCACTATTGAGTTTTCGCGATAAAAGTTCTTGAATGCATTGCACAGCTGGTCAAGGGAAATTAACAGTTTTTAATGGTCTAAAAGTTATAAGACTTAGCAATAAACCTAAGATTGAGCGAATTTGAATGTAAATAAAGGAAAACACGCTAGGCAATTCAGTTACGCAGTATATAGGTAGTCGGGAAACGAATATTTCAATGAAAATAATTCAATAATTTCGTTCTAAAGTCACGCAAGCTAGTGGAGTGAGCAACGGTAGAAGGGAAACTGTTCCAAGTAAAACAGACACGGACAGAATAAAAATAACTTTTACAGGTCAGGCAGGAATGGGGTACCACCATCGTATAACCATGCGTCCGATATGTCTGTGAAAACCCACGAGAGAAGATTCGCTGTATTCGATGGTTTCGAATCTGAAATGTTTTTGTAAATTGGGATAATGTCTCTTCTAATTCGTCAAAAGTGAAAGTCGAACAAATTATCGTGTGCTATCATTTCTTCATAAGACTTGATTCAGATGTTGATAACTAGTTTTATTGAGCGGTGATAGATTCGTGGCATATGTTGTACATCTTTCTTTATACACGAAGATCATGACTGTACACGACTCAAATATGTGTTCATGATCAGTAGCAGTATCTTGGGCAAATATTTTCTAAATACCCGTTTGATTAGTTTGAGGACACTTGTTGCCATTTTTAAAGGCAATGCTAGTTTTAAGTGGTTTATAAACTGGAACTTATCCAGACACACACGTCAGCAGTTTGTTTTTAACCGCCCAAATGTAAAGCGTATCAATATATGTTTGTAATACCCTACAGTCATAACAAGCTTTTCTCGTCAATCCGCTTGACAACATACAAGGATTAGCAAACACTCCAAGAAGATGCTTAGTGCGAGACCGCCATTGAACACGGTTTCTGGACATATCCTGAAGCGTAACTAGCCATTGCGATATCTGATCGCGGGGACACCAGCCTGGAAGACGCCCTGCGCCTACTTTGGAAAGGTTACTAGTAAGGGTTTTGAACTGTTTATGCCATGTGACGGTTTGGCCACCCCGATATTAATGCCAATCTGGATGGGGTGTCGCGAAAAGATTCTGTTTCGGAAGTCGGTGGTCCGGCATCCGTAAAACGTGACCCAACCAGCGTAACATATGCAGGTTGATTTGCTTCTGTATATGAACATTACTACCGAACAACTTATTTCTCAGAGCATCAGTGCGTATGCGATTGTAACAGCTAACTCCTGGAATGCTGCCGAGACATCGGTTGTCAAATACTTGGAGACGCTTGATGTGTTTCTTACGTAGGGTCCAGGTTTCGCCCCCATACAGTAACAGCCCGAACTGTCGCTTTATAGACTCTACCCTTGAGTAACAGAGACAGTCCTTTCTGACGCCAGAGGTGACCTAGGTTGCGGAATGCTGCGGTCGCTTTAGAATGGTGTGCCGAGACCTCGTCATCTAAGGATCCAGAATTATTGATACAACTACCGAGATACGTAAAACGATCTACAATTTCAAGCGCCTGATTGTCAAGTAATAAAGTGTTGTTTGATAAGTCGATGTCCTGCAACAGAACACTGCACTTAGTGGGTGCAAAACGCATTCCAATTTCAGGCACAATACTAGATAGCTTGTTCAGTATCGCCTGTGCATCTTTGTACGAATCGAAGAACTATATCATCAGCATATTCTAAGTAGAGAAGCTTGACGTCTTGCATTATGTGAACTCCGAAGGCTGGAGCACCGTCGCTGCATAATTCCATGATAGCATCAATTAGGAAATTGAACAAAAACGGAGAAATCGGACATCCTTTTCGGACGCCACTAGTAGTGTGGAGTTTGGGAGGAAGTTCGTTGTAAACCTTAACGCATCCGGATGTATGTGCATAAGGTGCACGTAGTATGTTGAGGTACTTTGTGGAACGCCTTTGCACAGCAAGGTGTTAAACAGGATTTCGATCGACTGAATCAAATGCTCCTTTGATGTCTAAAACGATGGCTACTGTCGGCAGTCGATAGGTGTTCCGCAGTTCTATAATCCGTTTAAGAGTAAAAATATGGTCGACTCAGCCTCTGCAAGGTCGGAAGCCAGCTTGCTGCTCTTGGATCTGTGATTCCTTATGCGATGTTAATCCTCGAAGGCATTTGGACGCTAATAATCTCGTAATGATGAGAGTGAGACTTATACAACGGTGATTAGAGCATGAGCTTCGAACAACTTTTTTAAATATAGGTATGATAACCGATTCGCCATAACTCGGAGGGACGGATTCTGACAACCACACTTCACAGATGAGATCGCCTAATGTGCTAATTAGGACTTGGCCACCTTTTTTGAACAAAACAGGCGGTATGTCATCGGGGCCAGCAGCTTTGAATCGTTTCATGGATTCGATACATGCTTAAATTTCGAAATCATTAGAAGGATCTACGCTAACAGGCCAAGGATCACACGCTTCAAGTGAGGGAATGATTCTGTTGCAGGCGACCGGCTGAACTGTTCTTCAAAATGTTCGGCCCAGCGTGAGAGGCGGCGATTCTTATTAGTGATAAGAGTACCTTCTATTTCAGCGATAGTCTCACTCACTCCTTTTTCAGTAGACCCGGTCAATCGAATATATATATATATATATGTGCACAATCTGATCGAGATATGGTGAAGTTCAACAAAAACAAGGAAATGTAAAAGAACGTGTAGGAAACCGTGAGAAAAAAGAGAAGTGAATACATCTTTGTCTATATACACACGTCGTTTTTATTAATTTATGTCCAATTTTTATGACCGACGGAAAAACTGTCGGGGAATGTCAGTCCATTGCCATCGTTGACAATGGGTCGAGTCGTACACTATCACCTTCTCTTGCACCACATCTAGGCCTGCGCGCTCGTCCAACCTTGGTTAAACCAGAAGTGAGCCTTTACAGGCCACTATTCTATGTTATTGGCTGACCACCAGCTTTTATCCAGGCTGTACCAGCTGACCCGTAAAGTGCTCGCCGTGGTATCCCTTCAATTTTCATGCGCAGGACGTGCCTCAATCAGCGGAGCCGACGTCGGCTAATTGCTGTTTAAAAGCTAGTGCTTTTGTTTTCTAAGAGGCGGCGCCTGACCTATGAGTTGCAAACGTGGTTTTGCCACCGAATGTGAGCAATCCTTCGCAGACAACGCTGGATGAAGGCCTCAAGCCTCCTAACATCTTCAGCGCAAACTGTCCAACATTCACCTCGGTATAGCGATACTGTCCTTACCGAGGTGGAAAATGTCCTTCCTTTCAGACCCAGGCTCAAATCCCGTCTCTTCCAGAGGTACTTAAGTTTAGTGAATGCCTCTTTGCCCTCAGCAATTCTGGACGTGATTTCCTTCTCTATCCGACCCACAGCATCCACCAGAATTCCTAGGTATTTAAACTGCTCAAATTGATCGAGAATCAGATTATTTATAGTACAATTTGGCAGTTCACCAGACCAATCCTGAAGGAGCACTTTACACTTGCTCGCCTGCAAACACTACTATATAGCCCCTGCTTGCTTTTATTAAGAGAGATCGAAGTTATTCGTAGAATTCGCCCTTAACCTCATCTGCCCCACAGTTCGTCTGGTCCTAAGCCGAAATCACGAATAGGTTACGTCTCTCGTCACTATGCTTGTTTCTATCTGCTGTAACACTGAAATAACCATTACCAAAGAAGAGGTGCTGGGAACTCTACTATCGTCGAATCACAAAAAAATCCCCAGGTTATAAAAAATTGCTCACTATATACTCAAGCATTGTGCACAATTTCTATGCGAACCTCTGACTCAGTTATTCTGCGAATTACTGTCGCAAAGTGTCATACCGACGGAATGGAAATCCGGTATAATCTCACCAATTTTCAGAGGCGGTCGAAACACGCAAATTAAAGACCTGGTACCCTATTTTTCCGCCGTATCCAAGATTCTCGGAAGGATCGTGGCGAACAAACGGAGCAAATATCTTGAAGAAAATAAGCTATTTTCAGCAGCGCAACACGGTTTTAGAAAGGGATACTCCTACCTTACTAAACTTCTCCTTACCAGTGACGTTTGGACTCGAGCAGTAGATGTTGAGGGAAACATCCATGTATGTTACCTCGATATGTCGGAAGCACTTGACCATGTAAACCACAGCATTCGTTTACAGAACCTGGAACGTTGTGAAATCACTAGCAGACCATTAGGCTGATTACAAGATTACAAGATTGATCGGCTTGTTCAAGTCTTTGTGGACGGTGCTCTATTGAATTCGGTAGCCGTGGCAAGTGGAGTGCCTCAGGTATCCGTCCTCGGACCAATCCTCTTCGCACTTTATGCCAAAAACTTACCGGCTCTCATCAAATATAAAATCATAATGTTCGCAGGAGATATAAAAATGTGTTCGAGGATAAAGAAGCCGGAAGACTGCGAATTGCTCCAGATGGATCTGGACAACCTCCTGGTTTGTTCTGTAAAAATCACCTATTTTTCGATTTTTAATAGTGCCATATGATAAGCCTTGTAAAATATGTGGAGTTCCCGTATTTTCTTGGTACTGAAAGCCTCTTGTGGACCATAGAACAAAAGGACTTCGGTGTTATAATGATCAACACCCTAGGGATGTCCGGGCACTGCGACTTCCTCTATCGCGAAACATCACAGAAATTGTCACTCCAGTAGAATTTTCGGTAGGTTCTCAAAACAGACAATTCCGTGCATTATAAATACGTATATGATGCCCGCGATGGAGTATGCAGTTCAAGCATGGTCGTCATGGCTTAAAAAATGTTGCGACTTTTCAAATAATATATGATCGAGCTACCAAAGTTTACATCGCAAATCGCCCTCTACAACGCTTGTTTAATCTACGGGCTCGCATAAGACAAGAGCTCACACATGCTTGACTGGACTTCGAGTACTTATTTTCGTCTTTTTTCCATAAGATAGAAAATGAATGACAACAGGCTAATCGTGAAGCCACCCCAACGCTTCTCGACTAGGGTTATCTGAAACCTTTTGTAAAAAGGCATTTGAGAGTATAAATTACCCATCGGCAAAATCCGCGTAGGAGTTTACAGTGTGTATATCGTATGTTAAAAGCACATCAGAAAAGATTGGTAGAATTTTCAACCGGGCTTCCATGCGTGCCTTATAAAAGCCAAAACTCACCGATCAACCCTAGTGCATCTTAAGGATATGATAGCTTTTTGCTAGCATCTACAAAATCCAATTTATCGGTTGCCTTCAATTTAACATAGAACAGAATTCCAGGTATCTTCAAAACAGAATCAATGAACATCGAGAGTGTGTCCGAAGGCAGCCCTGAGTTGCGAGTAAATATCAAATCAAAATTTATTATTTAGCGTGGCGAAGCACGTTTCTAAGTACAATAAATTAATCGACATAGGCAATGAAGGTGTTGAAAAAGCCACCACTGATCCTGATCATGTATTCGTCACGTGAATCTTCTAGGCATATTATATTCTGTTTTGTTGTAATGTCGACATGAAGGTGGAGGACTGACCGCTGCCTAGTCATGTTTCTTGTCCTAACCATCACCCTTGATCTGACGAATCTTCTGTGTCAACCGTAACAAATCAAGTTCAAGTAACTATTTCACCATCAACTTAGATAACACAATTGATTTGTAATATGTTACTCACATCCTTCGCACATACACTTTAAGCCGTTTTATGGTTGATTGTCGTCATAATAGGGAAGACATTATGATTAAGTTTGATGAACCTTGGTTTGTCTCCCAGTGCAAGGCCTATAAATTGGATTACTTAGGAGATGGATCCGTATTGATCGATAAGATGAGTGTCTAATCTTGATCAATAGCTCAATATAGCAGAGATTCAACTTCAGCTTGCTTCAAATTCAGTTATATCGGTTGCACATAAAGATTCACATTTTGACGGTGCACTGCAGATTTTGTTATGATGCACTCTGAAGTTGATGTTTCTTAGTTGTACATGGTTCACTTTGAGTTTTACGGGTCATGATGTATATGAAAATCTGGTGACCAGTGCGTGAATCTGAAACGAAGCGGTCAAAACAGTGCACTGAACTAACTTTCTGGTCAACAATATCAGAACGTTCATGTGGGTTGCTACATATAATCCAGAAGAAGAGAGTGAATCACACAAACGTACTGACCTTCTATGAATTGATTTTGCTTTCTTCATCATCACAAAACCTATTAAGCGGCACCGAGACCGATGTTTCACAACGAGATAAAGTAGAACATTGTATCAAATACTCAGAAAACTGTTCTCAAAAATTCGAGGAAACATTAATGCCTATAGTGAATGCCCACAATAACTCACTAAAAAGTAAAACCAAACTAAACACAACACCCAAACATCCCGTACCTCCATTAGATGTTCTACTACGTAAAGATAATTTGCGGGATGCTGAGCAGCTTAGTGATGCAAACGCTAGTGCCGAATCAGATGTTAGTCGCCTTGAAGAGTCGAAGTGGCGTCTACTGACTGTCCCCCGCAGAATTCCTCTACATCCAAAACTTATACTGAAATAAAAACAAATTTGATCAATCTCAGTATAATCTGCACCAGAATCCGAAGCTCTTGTATAGACTTGTAAACGATAGAACAAATATCAAACCAGGAGTCTTTGCCCTGAAATCTTCGTCCGGCTTCACAGAATCCGTTGAACAAACCGCTGATTTGTTAGCAGACTTTTATGCTGGAGTATTTGCACCGAAATCCACCGAGCACGAACAGGAACCAAGCATTCGTTATGATCGTCCCACTCTGAGTGAAATATTAATTACTCCGATGGTGGTTGCGCAGCACTTAAGAAAGTTAAACGCAAAGATATCTCCGGGACCAGACGAAATTTCACCGAAGCTCCTCAAAAGCTGTCATGCGCAGCTCTCGGGACCTTTATCTCGTCTGTTTAGCGAATTACTTCGAGTTGGAATGGTACAAATTGATTGGAAGCTGGGAATAATTACACCAATTTACAAAAGTGGATGCCGTTCTGAAGTAAACATTACAGGCCTGTGACATTGCTGTCTTCGGTTCCAAAGGTTTTTGAGCGCATAATCACTGCAGAAGTAGTGCGCCACCTGGAAACGAACGGAATCTTGACAATTGCCCAGCACGGATTTCGCAAAAACCGCTCTTGTCTAACTAATTTGCTGACATGTTTGGACGACTGGACTAGTGCAGTGGACACTGGAGGCAGTATTCATGCATGCTACCTAGACATTTCTAAAGCTTTTGACAGAGTTGATCACAACTTACTGCTGAACAAGCTAAAGAAACACGGTATTGCTGGAGGACTGTATGACTTGTTGCGAGACTATCTCAGCAAAAGACACATACGGGTTCGAGTTGACGGTATACTATCGAAGGAAATCGACGTCACTAGCGGTGTTTCACAGGGATCCGTGCTTAGACCGATACTGTTTCTGATCTATATGAATGACCTGCCAACACCACGCGGCAGTAAGATGGTTCTGTTTGCAGATGACATAAAAATATGGAAAAAAATCAGCACTGCCGAGGATTGCAGTGTGCTTCAAAGTGACTTGGATGCTGTGCAAATGTGGTTATCTGAAAATAACCTACCGCTAAACATGCAGAAGTCTCAAATCATGCACATTGGTCGTGTGCTAAGCTTTTCTCATTCATACAAGCTTGACAACAATATCCTGGAGTACACCAAAGAAGAAAAAGACCTGGGTGTCTGGATTTGCGGTAGCCTGAAAAATGGTCTACAATGCGAAGCCGTTTACAAACGCGCGTCTCGGATGCTCGGTGTGTTAAGGCGGATATTCGGACGTTTTCCCCAGAGATGTTTTTCTCTGATGATGAACACGTACATACACCCGCTTACTGATTACGCTTCACAAGCCTGGACTCCATGGCTTCAAAAAGACATTTCACTATTGGATTGCATATACCACAGAGCCTCAAAGTTGGTCATTGGGCTCGAAAACCTACCATTCGCTGACCGACTGAGTAAACTGAAGCTGACGACGCTTGCACAAAGGAGACTGCGAGCCGACCTCCTCCTCACATTCAAAATCCTCAACAGTGTTTCCCACCCTTTGGATATACTATTTCACCGACGAACATCCAGCAACAACCGCGGTCACAACTGCAAGTTGGAAATACCCCACTCCAATCAGAACTGTCGCAGGTATTTTTATTCTGTGCGTATTTGTTTCGCTTGGAATTCCCTGCCAGCCAATTTGGTAAGCTCGAACACTTTTCCTATATTCAAATTAAAACTAAACGATTTCCTGAGAGCCAATCCAAATTATGCCCCGAACTATTTATAGTCTATCGTTACCAGAATTATTTTGATTTTGAAATTTTTCTACACACATACACATATACACTTGTACCTATAGTTCAACTGGATGGTTATTGTAAAGTAATTGCTTTTTCAACCATAAAATCTTGAATCTTGAATCTTGAAACCAAATATGCCGGTGACTTTCGGGACACTTTTCTCAAGTGGAAGAACTCATGACATTGAACAATGGTACCAGCTGTGTTCAATTATTAATATAAGAGGCTTATGAACATGAAAACTTTATTTGCTGCACCGGTGCACGTTGAGTATTTTATTCGAATAGGACTTTGAAATTATCGTTCTTGATTCAATAATTGTTCATTTTTAATTTTATGTTTAATTGTATTATTAATTATTATACATTTTTCACAAACAAATATTTGATGTCCTATGGAAAAATGAATCCATAAGATGCGTCTGCATCCGGGAGCTAGTTGGTGTTTGAACTCAACGCTACTTTTACCATTTTAACGCCATTCATCTAAAATGTTACCATTTGTTGAAGCGCTGATTCGTCAAATTAACTAGAAATTTCTAAACCAATGTGCGATGCGATACCCAGTATAAATATGACAGCGTCCACTTTCATGTATGTTTTGACTACGATGCAACCTGTTGCCGTAATTTTGCTAACTATTTTGCTACGGCAATTGTTATTCCTGGTAAGCATGCCTCACTACATAAACTTTGATGTGATATTTATTTAAAAATCTTACAATTGATAACCCATGTAATATTTTTATTTTAAAATGGGCTGACATTTTAGCATCGTGATGATCACTTCCACCGCACTTGCAAACCGCGACCGTTTGCTGGTGGTTCATCATCATCATTTGGAGACCGTAAGATTATTTTCAATGAACTTTAAAACAGCTGGAGAGTGCTGAACAGACTTAGGCTTTGAAACGATAAAGTATTAGTAAAATTGTTGTGCACGAGTGCTCAAGACGCCTAAAAATATCCAACATATTTTTCTAATCACATCCCACCTTGCACGCAGCAAGTTTGAAATAATGTTTTAATTCTCGGTTTGAACAGCATGGTATATTATTTGCGAACCGTTTTTAAATGACCCTCGCAACACTATCGTAGCGTGAAGTTTAAAATTGTGATTCAAAATGAATCTAGCCGAACTACAACTGAGGTGTTTAAACAAAAATGTACATGTTGCATATGACAAAGTTTGTGATATTGTACTCATCAATGGGTGTAGGACAATCAAGCTTTGTATGCATCAGGTCTTGGTTTCATGCAATCAGCATTACCAACGTTATACATGCGTTCTACCTAAATTATTGTTGTTGGCCTACTTCAAAGCATATGCAGCTGCATATTTGCCCCTCTGCACAAACTTCAAAACAGATTTATGTACGAAACAGATACACCAAATTTATGATTACATTACATTCGGCCGTTAAATTCCAATTTAGTGGTTGAAAAAAAATATAGTTTTGCAGGATATAACAGAATAATATGGGAACTACGAAAAATTTAATAAGCAAAAATAAGATCGGGGGAAATTGGGGTAGGGTGACACATGTTGATCAATGGGTAATTATGTAAATTGTTTTTCGAATCATGGGTTAAGGGCTAAAATGGTATGAAACTTTTGATTTAACGTGCTTTAATTTTGTGAGATCACAACACAACCGTGTAGATTGCTCAAAGTAAAACAACCTTATTCGGTAAAAAATATCGTCTACAGTTAAGCTGTGATTGAGGGACAGTCAATGCATGAGTCCTTGTCTTATACAACCTGCGTCGATTGAATAAACATTGCAAAGCGTAATTTACGGTAGTCAGAATATTGAGATGTTTTCTGATACACGGAGTTGCAGTCTCGAAATATCCAAATCTGTTTGTTCCGTGATCTACGAGAGGCTGTACATACGAAAAGAATATTGAAACTCCACTCTTGTTAGGTCCGCTAGTGACTACGGAATTCCACCTGAGCTTATCAAATGCTGTAGAGCAGCATCATTACAGTCTCTTCATTATTGGGTTGTTTATTGCTGGCAGTAGAAGTGTGTCCCACAAAAGACACGAGACACGTGCAACCGACCGCTTAGCGAAATGGAAGGCCCCTGTTGACGACGGAATTTCACCTTAGCTCATCAAATACGGTAGAGCAGCATTATTACAACCTCTTCACCGTTTGCTTCTTCAGTGCTGGCAGGAGGTGGGTGTCACACAAGAGATGCGATACACAAAGATCATCACGCTAATCAAGAACTAGGGTGATAGGGATGACTTCAACAATTACCGAGGAATCTATCATCGGAAGGTTGTAGACAAAAATTGTTTGATAATGTCTCACAGATCAGCCAAAAATTTTTGCCGATAATGTTTACGCTTCCACAGGAAAAGATTAATCGTTGACATGATCTTCTCCTGAGACAACTTCAAGATACGTGTCGAGAACAGCGAATGCCATTGTAAGCTCTTTTAATTGATTAAAGGAACGCATCCAACTATGTCTGCAGAGAGGGTCTTTTAAAAATGCTTGATTATATAGACTGTTTAAATTGCTGCACAAATTCGATATTTTGTTCCACTCTGACGAAAAGGACGCAGTTCATTTTAACGGTTTCAGTTCAGAAGCCTTTGGAATTCATGGAAGCGTCAGACATGGGTGTACTTGCTCCAACGCTGTTCAGTATTTTCTCTGCTCTGCATCCGAAGCAAGCTTTTCGGACTTGAACAAAAATCATTTACTTACGCACGCGACGGATGAAAAGATTTTAAAACTGAAACGAATAAGAGCACAGACCAAGGCATGGGATGTGGTAATCCATGACCTTCTATTTGCCGACGGTGAAGCTATTATTGCTCACTTCCAAGAACACTTCCAGTTGCTAATGGACTGTTTTTCGTCGGCATGCAAAGACTTTGGGCTCAAAATCAACATGGTCATGGCCAAAGTCCTTGATCAAGATAATGTATCGCCTCGAATCATCAATGTGGAAAGTGTCAGCTTGAACTAGTAGATCTTTGCATATATCTTGGTTCAACCATTGCTAATAATCTCTCGCTAGACACGAAGTTTAATACACAGTTTGGCAGAGCAGCTGTAATTTTACACGATTGAAGGCTCGTGTTTAGATGTAACCGGTAGTTGGTATGCGTGTACTAAATGCTATACTGTACGGCATGAAACCTGGACCACTCATGCAAGACACGAAAAAAAGCTGAATGCTTTCCATCTACGAAGCATCCGTCGTATCTTGAACATATCGTGAATGTACAAAGTGGCTAATGCTGAATTCATTTCCGAAGCTGGTCTACAGAGCATGTTCACCGTTCTACCACAGCGCCACCTGCGGTGGCTTGACCACGTCTACAGAATGAAAAATGGTCGTATTCCTAAAGATCTACTCGGTCATATGTTGCAATCAGAAGTAGATCAATAGGCAAACCGTACTTGCGGTACAATGGCGTTCGCTAAGAATATATGAAAGCTCTTGGAATTGAGCCGTGAGTTGGAAACAACTTTCTCTTGATCGCTACGATTTGAGGAATAGTCTAAATCGTCATTTGTGAGCTGAGGTGGAATAGACATAGCTCTTGCCTGGTAAATGCAAGTCACGCTGCCAATGTGCAAATGATAGCGATCGACCAAGTTTTGCCATCCACTGCGAGCGCTGCAGAAGAGATTGTTCCTCCTATTTAGTCATTCGAAAAGCTGTGGAACATGAAAAAATCATGCGATTGTGATATACATCCCTGGTCGACTGCGACTGAAGCGGGTCAACAATAAAAACATTTTTTGAGATTAAACATATGACACTCTTAGAAATTTAGGAATAGGCGATTGTTTTACGACAGTTAATCAATCACCACTCAGATTATATTCAAAGGCCGATTTTATAGCTGACAAAAAACGGACGCTGACATATCTGGTAGGCGTTGTCGACTGGATTTCATAAATAAATCATTCGAATTTAAATCCGTATTTGCATGCATTTTCATCACACACATAATCAGCCACACCACAAATGATTTCGTTTTGTTGGCAGTAATCAGGTATGGGCAGCATGACCAGGATCGGCAAGAATTTAGATAGTGTGGAGCATGGCAATTGTTTTTCGGTAATAAGCCGCCGTGAAATATTATTAAGTGGCCAATCTGCTCAATCAGATATACCCACAGACATGTGGATGTTGTTAAACCACGAGTTCACACGATGGTTATCCCACTGTCAATAACCAAAGACTGCCATCGTCAAGAATCTGGTTGTGATGTGTGTGCGATTGTGTGAGAGAATTCCATGAAAGGGACCGTCTATATTACTTGGATTTTGATAGAAGCTTTTGATTAATTATCCGTGCAAATTTTAGCGCAGCTTCATTGCCTCACTGAGGTTCACAACCATGTCGCAAATAAGATACATTCCTTTTCTAATTGAGATTTTATCATTTCAGATTTGGTCTTTGGCACGGCGATACGAGGTTGGTTATTATAATGAAACGTCTTGCGAGTATATTGTCCGGCAATCGTCGGTGTGTGTTTCATTGCCGCTTTAGTCAACTTGTTCTTAGCAAACGATCAACCATTTGCTAATCGTCACCCCACTGTCAATACCCGATGACTGCAAGCTTCAAGAAACTCTTTGTGATGTGTGTGCGTGTGTGTGATGGAACTCCATGAAAGGGACCGTCTATAATAATTGGATTTTGGTAGTGAATTTTGATTAAATATCCGCGCAAATTTTACCGCAGTTTCATTGCGTCACTTAAAACTCAGAACTCAGAACTCGGAACTCAGAAAATTGTATTGTAGTAACGTAGCCTTGATGACCTTGTAGGAAAGACTTTATGGTATATCTTATATCTGAAATGAACTCACACTACTAGATTTCACGGTCTGCTGGTGAGCTCAAGAAAAAGCAAAACTCGAGTCCAATGCATCCAATATGAACTGTCGTGATCCACGTTCGAATATTTTGATGGACTTGGCGATGTGGATTAGTCACAATCATAAACAACATCTTCTCTGAACCGCCTTAGTTTACCCCTACTTGAGTTAAATATAACCATATGTATTCTGACCACATTGTAATTACATTTAACTCAGCAATAAATGAATTCATACATTCCTTTCTGTGTACAGCGTTTTCAGAGCAATAGTTTAGGGCTAATGTGAAAACAGCCACGTGTGATCAATAAGAGAAAAACGATAGAATCATTCCTGACGAAGTCTCTGTGTCAGCAGCGAAATATTATACTGAAACTGCTCGAACTTTGTACTCGAATTACTTCGTCACATGAATTCACAATATTTCTAATACATGTTTGGACGAATTCGAGAAAAGTGGTCATTTGCGTGCCGGAATAAACATATAGAATATGAGCGAAATTCAAAACTCATGAAAACGATTATTGACCATTTATCACTTGTTTTATGACCCGAGTGATGATTGTAGATTTTGTCGCCAGAACCATGTTATCCTACAAATCAAAAACATTATCAGTTTCGCATATTGTGCCACATTTTGTGAAATAGTTTATTATTTTTTCAAAAATATGGAAACAGCTACCTGTGCTGTATGACAGAAAAGATAGAATCGTATCTGTGAGGCACAGCTTTCTCAGCATAGGGCACACAAGATGGTAGCATGCTGGTATCAACTTATTGAAATCAGTCGAATTCGCTAAAACCTACGATGATCGAACCTCACATCACATATTGTAAGGTTTTATTCGTTGTATCATGCTCATGTATTATCTTTGAATTACCAATAATCCCTTAACTGAGCTTATCTAGTGCATTCGAATAAATGCTTTGCAAAGTGTAATGAGACTTCGATAAACAATGAAATGCAAAATTAAAGGTGAACAAATGTTTTAACAAATTTGTAATGATGATCAAGTATATCCTCAACTAACGTTAACTCATATCTTATCGAATAATTTCACTGCGGATATCTGCAATGGATGTGCCTTTTATTCATATCATGTTTCTATAACCTCTACATCGTTCCAAATGTTTTACCATACTAGTTTGTAAGTTAAAACTGGTATACACTTGTATGCACTTCCTGAAGGATTAAAACAGTTTTCCCGATATAACTGCCATAAAGTCGTATGTGTGTTGCCATTGGTTCAAAGATACCTCTATATTTCTTCCGGTTAAGTAATATTTGATAACCTGATTGCGAACAAACTATGCAGATTACAAATTTGTCGAGCCGTTCTCACCCTCTACTCTGAGTTCAGCATGGTTTTAACACCCCGACAGTTAAATATGCCGATTGTTAACCAACCGTTGCACGAACATATAATCCAAATAACCTTGATTAGCTTGATAGAACAATTGACTGTTCAACGATCCCAAAAGCATCAAGGTGACGACAAAATGTTCTCACCTGTGTAGAACAGGTTTCATATGGCCACTTCAACGAATGCTTATTCAGCACTCACAAAAAAGTCACACTAATTTCATAGATCATGCGGTACACCACGTTCAACGCGCTTTTACAAAATAAAGGTGTAGAACTGACTGCAAAGATAATAAAAGTATTTGTTTTAATTATCGCAATTAAATTGATTGCTGAATGTTTGCTGGTTCTGAAACAGGAATCAGCTGATTGAGATAACTCCTGCCTAAGCAGGTGAACATCAAACGTAGACATCATATTTATCCTCAGAAAACTTTAGGAATAAAATCACTTGATGAATTGTCGATCTAAATTTGATTATTATGCTTCGAATATACATCGAAAGAGACAGAAGTGGAAAAATGGTAGCCTACGGATTGGATGGTGTTTAACATTGTTAGATGTTTTATCGCCAGCAATAGGTTTTTTAAGTGAATTGAGATCCGGGCTCTTACCAGGTGTCTGTCTGTCCGAAGACTAGCAGTCCCGTTAATGCCGTATTACTTACAAGTTTGTCCAAAGTATTGGTGAACATTGTGTAACGTTGACAAGGGTCCGTGTGCGTTTTCTGTTACAAATTCCTGAAGGTCACGGACTCAAATTTCTCAGTTATATGATAAATTCGTTGAAGCAAACGGGCTTTTGTTGTGCTAAAATGACCCCGTTGTGAATATTGAAAAGATCTGCTTTCATATAATCTTTACCCTATTCCGGAAGCCTGGAAAATTACGCATATGCGTAGAATATGTGTGGAACGATGCAATGAAGAACATAATGTTGAATTTCGTTAGGTAGGGTGGTAACGGAACGGTGGCGGAAAGCATAGAATGTAAACAAGCGAAATGTAAGTAATGGTTTGGTCACATAATTGATCCAGCTAAATTGTCGGACATTGTAACGTCAAGATACACGACGTGCATATGCATAGCTAAACATCGCTCTTTATTTTGTTGCAATTTTAGGGATTTCTGAATAAAACGATTTTGGATGAATATTGACCAATTTTTATAATTATTGATTCTAATGTATGTAGATTGACTTCATTATTTTGTTTCCACGCAACGCCAACGTCGGCGGCATATTTAATCGTGAGTGCATAATGGTTACAAATAAGATCAGAAATTTTAATACAGAATAAACGTCGGGAAAATGAAGTTGCCTGCAGGACACCAAACGGAATCGTAAACACAAGGGAAGCTGTGCCATTCACGACATTATATTTGAGGCAACCTTTAATGTAGAATGCAATCTAATATAATGATTAACGGGAACACACATGTAAAACGTTTTTGAAGTTAAAGTTACCGTGTATATTAATTGCTCATTGTGATGGAAAAATGATGACAGTCTGAAACCCTTGAACAAAATATTTAAGCAGTCATTTTTGTGTACCGTCACAATATGTGTTTTCGACGCCACAATATCTTATGGTAGATATGTCAATAAACAACCCCATAATATTTGCATTAAATTATATTTTTGCATTTCAGTGGAAAACGATTATAAAGTCGGTAAGTATATGTTGCTATATTGTTGATAAACTTCATACCTTTCATAATCCTTGCAAAACAACTCACCAAAATTTCATTATAGGTGACGATGCAATGAAAATAAGAGAGTTCGTAAGTCACCTAATCGGGTCATTCATCGAAAATGCATCCAATTAATTTAATGAAGGCTGTATAAAAATTAAAATAGCTTATACTTGTGAATATATGACGTGCATGATCGATAATTGCTAATAACACGCGTTTAAATGATGCGTGGAACAAACCACGCGTGCGCTGAATCCACCAAACACAATAATCACAATCTAGTTGTAATTCGGGTTTCACATATTTAGCAAGAAAACCGGTCATTCAATATCATCTTTGGAAACACGATTTGATGACAATCATCAGTAGCTGTTGGATGTTTTGTAGTACAGGAAGGTTGGTAACAGAAATCAATCCTAGTAAGGGCTTCAATTGAACCGATTTGCACGAAATCTATTGACAAATCGGATCGTAGTGACAACCGGGACAGCTAGGTTAAGGTCATTTTCATGGTTACGTGAATTGCTCAAATCAGATACGACTGTGGTATGTTCTTTTTTATTCGCGTAATAAACCCGTTTGACTAATTGAGGTTCTCTTGCGTTGTGGTGATCTTAGGTGAACGCGATTAGCATTCCAAAGGCTGACCACAGAGTAACTCGGGAGGCAATTGATATGTATCGGTTGAGAGCGGGGGCTGATGTGGTTAACTTTGATGTCCAACAAAACAGGTTTTCGATACTTAAAAAAACTAGGAAAAACCAGAACTCCACGCTAAATATGGTTCCCAATCTGGAAAAAGTGATTCAAATTCATATAACTGATAAATGGATAAAAGAGGTGAACTGTGCGTGGAGTAACCATGCAACCCAGGCAACAACTGAATACAGGGAATCTGACCGTTCGTTGAGGAACAAATTTCTGTTATACCTGCATTCAGATGAGCACCATAGAAAATCACTGAGAACCGTAAAATTGTGCTGGTTAGGCTAATCAGGATTAGAACAAAAACTCCGCCAAGTGCTGATGAAATAGCACCGTTCCTCATAAAAATGCCCCTTTGCTCTATTTTTACCCTGTTCTGATCTGTACAATCTGGAAAATTGGACTAATCTGTCTGATATACAAAAGCAGCAAGCGTTACGATGTATCTATCATCGAACCAGTCACACTGACGCCGTTGATCTCTAAAGTTCTGAAACGATTTGTAGCTAGTTAATTGATCAAAAATTTGGAAAAAAACATAAGGACATTTCCGTCTCACAGCACGGTTTCGAGACAAGACACTCATGTCTCACCAATCCTCTCATAACTCTACATAACTGAAATCCACCAGTGGATAATGGAGACCATATCCATGCTTCTTTCTTGGATATGTTTGAATCTCTTGACTGTGGAAACCATAGCATACTGCTACCGACATTTAAGCAATTTGAGTTGGTTGCCCTATTCTTTTCTTGTGTGCAGGATTACTTGAATTTAATAAGTCATCAGGGCTGAGGTTGTTGGGCAATATCCAACACAATATGAGTTATTTGCTTCGAACATCGAGGCGCATTTTTGGGAAAATATACTTTCTGGTTTAGTAGTAAGATATTCCACGAAATGTACGTTTTACACTTATTTCATGTGCGGTTAAAATGAAAGTTTAGAATTGCGTATGCACTATAGAAGATTTGTAACTTCAACAAATGTTTCTAGAAGCACTTCATGGGTCGTCTTTACGAAACTGCCAACATCAAAAAATGTAAAGTAATAAAAGACGCTAAGTGCTTCGAATTCACAAATTCTTTGCGTTCTCAGCAAATTTCGTAAGTTTAAGAAGAGAAAGATGGGTGTGTGCACTATCACTAAATTGAAGACTTCACGACAATGTTCTGTGGATTATCATATTCCTGGAAAAGCTCAGCACTACTCAGAGTGATCATCTTTAGTTTCGCAATGCAGATAAACGCACGGATAATTTACCCCTATATCCGCTAACGCTGGAATACTGTGTTCAAACATGAAAGCCGTGGTTAATAAAGGTAATGGCTTTGAAGCAACACGTATACCACCGCGCTACAAAACTGGTGGCCGGAATACACAGCAGGCTATACGAGGAGTGGATTGCAACTCTGAACAGATTTGGCTTTTCGTAGTGTCGTGTCATGCGTGAATTGCTATTGTGGTTCAACATTCCGCATAGAGTGGATCACAATTTTGAACACACCTATTACACCGGCAAGAAGCACGTGGTAGCAGCTACACGTTGATTATACCACAAACTGGATCAAATTGTCGAAGGTTCTTCTTTGCTATCCGAGTTTGTTTCACATGTAAGTCTTATCCGACGCATATCATTCTTGCATCAGAGAAAATTGACTGCAAGGCTAAAATTGTCAAGTATATTTTGACCTAATCAAACATCGCACCTTATTATACAAGCTGGCTTTTCGTATTGCCAATATATATTTGATGTTTTTTATGCACTCCTGATATTTTTAATCAATGGTTATTGTAAGGTATTTGCTTCTTGGACCATTAAAACTTTAAATGGTTCGAAAGAATGACCTAATGCTTGTATGACCAACGTAATGTTTGGTTAACCGAAAATATACATTTTAGACGGGATAATCCTTTCAACCTTATACACAGTGACTTTCGAATTAACGACTAGTCGAGCATTCTTCTACTATTTTAAGGTATTTGAAGCCTGAACTATACTCTCACTAGCTGATGAGTGCAACCAGCAAGAAACCGATCGTGAGGTAGCTGGGTTTATTTTGGTGTGACCGAATTGCAAGTAAATGCTGAGTACTGCATTCCGTTTTCATAATATGATGTTGCAAAAAAACCTTTACCATATTGTGTGCCTTATTTGGCTTTATGCTTTCTCTCATGTTCAGGTAGCAGGAGGTAAGTCGTGTTAATCGTTACTCTATCTAGCCTAGTCGTGCTTTCGTGGAAATCGAAATATTCATCTGAACCATGGAGAGAATAAAATTGTAGGCCTGACAATTTTCACGTTACACAACTACATAATCATGGTTTTTAAAGGCAAACGGATACAAGTGAATAAAATGTTTGTGGAGTATCTGAGAGCGTCGGCTTTGTATTGCCAGCATTACGAAGTTTATTCCAATAAAAGCAATATTACTGAAAGCGGTGGAGCAATTTTTGGTTTTATTATGTCAATGTGTAAGCGATTCACTTTATACACTACATTTTAAATACTTCGATGCTCACTGAACAGAAACGTACAGTCTCCAACTGATGACGGCAAATGACCAGAAACCGGTTGTGATGTGTGTGCAAGTGATATGAGCCTTCTCAAGTACGGTAGTCCAATTGATGTAGATTCAAAGTTTGAATGTGCTTCAAGGATCAAGGATCCCATGATCTTCAGATAATGACCCCAAAAAGCCAGAATCTGATTGTACTCTGCCCAAGAAAGCGACGTGATCTCAGTGCAAACGTTTTGAGTTCCAAGCAAAACGATTTTGAAATTATTCATTCAGTTTGAAAATAATCTACGCGAAATACACATAAACGTACCCTGAAAATTGCAGTATTTCTAATAATAATTGTTGATATTTTATTTTAAGAAGTATATTTACGGAAGAGAAATTATTGAAATTCGTTTAAGTTAAAATGAAGAGAATATTCTGGATAGACAGAAAAGCACTTGGTTGATATTTTTGACACGTAATGCAGTTTATCTAATATGTAATAATCCGTCGTCATTTCCACAGTAAAATCCAAAATATTGCGTGGTAAGTAACTACCTTCATTAGTTTTTCTTTAAAAAAATTATAATATTTTGCTTTTTTAGGTGTTTTTTTTACAAAACTTCATGATGATGTTATGAATATTTAAGTACAACAAAAAGTATAGTATTTCACCCAAATTTACCAGACAATTACTAGAATATTTCGGCAATGCTATTGTTGTTGTGAAGCGATGTATTTCTATTACCATAAAATTTTGGAATTTTTTGAATCTGTTTAGTTGTATGCATACATTAGCGAAATTAACATTTTATTATGTATTATTTTACTCTAGATGTTATCTCTCTGATGGAAAGTGAGACGCTTACATAATTTTTCCACTTGCATTTTGTTAAAAACGATTCGAATAATCTGTGGATATTGAGAACCTGATTCGCTAGTGCTCATTTACATGCATCTCCATCACACACCCCACGACCTGTTACGTGCTGTTTGCACCCATGCATGCGCTATTGTTCACTGATACCTCTGTCTTGTTCGACCTTGAAAGCTCTAAAATATTGAGTATATGAAATGAACTGCATTGTTGAGATCACACAGTCATTTTTGTCAGATGGTTGAGCCAATACTACAGAACAAGTTCACCCCTGGTATACCGGGACACAAACTATTTTCAGACTGCCTTCATACGTAGGAAACATGGCACCAATTTGTAGCCACTGTTAGAGATGTGTCATTCATGAAGCTTGTTGTTCAAACAGAAAACCACAAAGTAATTTTCATGAGACAAATTTGAAGCAAATAATTAATCACCATATTTTTTCTTCTACTAATTAATGTAAAAATCCCATAGTGGCTTATTGCGGTGGTGAGATATGAGAAACTAAAACTAAATGTTTTAAAATCAAGTCTTAAACATTTAAACCGGGTTTGATCATGTGATTCATGTGTAGTTATCTATTAAACGAAATCCATATTTGTATGTTTCCCACCACACACATGGTAATGTGTTTAACACGATCTAATTATTTGGGTACATGTGATCGAACAGGTTGATTGTACCAACCACATCCAGCTGTGGCATACAATTGCTACATGTTAGCTATCTAGTTAACTTCCAACCATTTAAACGTCAGAGAAATCATACTGGTGGTAGCTATAATTCTGACCTAGGAACAAACACGAAAGGTTTCCCCTTACGCTGTAGATAATAATGGTACCACACATGTCAAACTGCAATGTTGGTGGCAGCTTTGCATTTAGACATAACATTCTCATTTTTGTGAACAAAACACCTCATTATAAGGATGAATATCTTTTTCGGGATTACAAATTAAAGGTTTTAAGTACATATATATAAGAGAAATCAAATATGTATCGCATTATTATGATTCAAAATTGAAATCATGAAAATGTGATATCAATTAAAATGGTTCAATAAGTGTTCGCCGTCCTTAGGCGAAAATAGTAAGATAAGGTACGTTGAGACTTAGAACAGTGCAATAGTGTGAAACAAAGTTAAACTTTGACGACAATGTTTAATAGGGTACGTACAACGGACCACGATGTTCAAACAAAAATTACAAATTAATTCGTGGTCAAGCACTCAAGGCGCTTAGGGATGATGAAAGTAATGTGTTGCCCACATCCCGCGCATGTGGATACAGTAAGATGTGTTTCAGTAAGTGTTTCAATAAGTGAACATTATAACAGTGGACATATGGTGGTGATATTGTTCATGTTAGTGAAAATTTCAACAACCTAGGGTTTGGTACGCTTAAGTTGGGCCCAAGAATTCTGAGGTACATTTGATCAGCTGTTCCTCCACCATAATCCACTAAATCTTGTTGTTCGGAAAATAAATCATGGGTTCAAGGATCTGTGGTTAAAATGCGAACAGTTTACAACCTCATATGATCATGATGTTAGTGAAAACGTGAAGCATACAATTACGCAACACGCATATTAAATTGACGTAAGCATTTGTAGGTCTAATTACGCTTTGAATATCGTTATATAAGCAATACCCACCACAATTTGAAGAATGCAATTTTCGTAAAGTATAGCACGCATGGTAAAACATTTTGCCTGCAATCAATACGTGTCATTGAAATGTAGATTGATTAAGTAACTCCGTTCCGCATATTTCCACCGAAATCTTGATACAACTGCCTCATTGGGTGTTTTTCGGTAGACACATTTTTTATAGGCAAGAATATTATAGCGCCTTATACAACCATGACTAAATCCGCATAGAACTAGACCTGGCAATCTTTCAGTCTGTGGAACAGTACTAATACACATCACTCGCTTTACTGCTTTAGAATACATTTCAGAGAAGAGTACAATATTCTCCCGCTGAAAAGATAGATTAAACCTCTAGAACACACTACATCGTTGTACTAGAGTAGATGATAAATATACTAAGTATTTTTACTAGCGATTAAATTCCAACTATTCTCAAAATTATGCGCAAAATTCATCTGACCCTTTAAATATATATTCTTGCGAAGTACAATGCTTATAATGTTTACTCTATTTAATGCACCAATGTATTTTTACACAGAACTCCATGCCTAGCATTCATCTAAATATATATGTAAATTTGTTGCCAAATCGGAGCATCTGATTTGTCGTGTGTTAAATGTTTTTTTTCGCGTGATTAGGCACCTATTCCGCTTCGTATAATCCCTTGCTATGCTTATTCGAATTAATGAGCGCTTGCGTTCAATGCAGAGCTTGCAGAAGATGCTCGCAAATTATTTCAAACATAAACGTGAAAGAATACCAATAATTTGTGTACAATCGGTTGGTGCAGATTCAGGTAACGTTTAAATTCTGACCGAGGGTAATAGTCACAACAAGGAATGTCATCGAGTAGCACTCTAAACATCACCTCTAATTGGTCCCATTGTGGTATGTTGGGGAGAAATGCCGAGACTGGCATCTGGACCACATCTGGCCACTTCGGGTCATCGATCTAACATGAAACACGTTACCCTCGCTTCGGAGCACTCACAGCGATTGTGTCTCGATTCCTCAATGTGGTCAACCTATCAAACGCTCATCAGGGTCACATACGAATTCAACAACCAAAGAGAAATGCCGGTTTACCGAAGGCGTTTATTACGCACAAGATAAATAACAAAACACACCTGTATTTTATCGACAAATCAGCACCTGCAACACTAAACCTCAAATGTGTCTGTCCGGGTTGCCACTTCGTTCTAATTTGCCAGACGATTTCGGGCTATCCGTAACATTGCAATCGCTAGTCAAGCAGTGCTCGTTTGATCGAAATAAACAAATAACATGTCGTTCAATTGCGGCTAAAGGTGTTCATTTTTTCAAAATTTGGAAATTTTGACGCTCAAACCAATTTATTGCCATCGTTTTAAAACCGGAGTTCACAAATATCATCCTTGGGAATCTCGGCGATTACTGCCGTTGTGTTATATCGGGAGGCAATGTTCTGAAGCTCGTGATCAGCACGCATTGATAATTAACTTTGCACCTCAACAACGTCACTGGTGGTGTATTTAGGTACCTTTGATTCCATGTCCTATAGACAAAAACAAGATCATTCGGATTCCTCAACCCACTTGTGTGCCAACACGCAACGGTTGTCAGAACTGCTCTAACCCACAACTTTCAAAACTCATTTTCAAGTCGAGAATGACCATTCATTCTACTTTTCAAATCGACGTTTAACGGTGATGATAGAAATTCGGTTGCTTTTTCCGGAATTTTCATCGGTTGGTAAATCCAAAATAACATGCTAGATAGCATTTCTTTGCATCTATTGGAAAGTCATTACATTTAGTAAACTAGGCTGATGAGTAATTCTTGGGCATGCATGATTTATAACGAATATAAATCTTTCTATATCCAAGGAATCCGGGAAGGTGAGCTTATTTTGAAAACTCCATGTTTATTTGTTGTCGTGATTTTCTCCTTTTTACGTTCGTGTTTTCTCACAAGATTCTCGCAGTTTTATGTTCCACAGAGTTCGAATGTTAAAACAGTTCGATTTCAAAGGGATATCCGCGGAAGCGCTCAAACCGATAGGCAGTTGCATGCTGAATGTACGATCTACGTTCATCAGCGTCTCTTGTACCCCAATTTAAAGATAACGTTTAACACGTTACTTGCATGAAACAAACAGAAGCAAGTGCTTCCGAACTGAATGATCAATTCCGAGAGCTTTATCACCGCTTTTAAAAATGTACTTGTCACGCAAGAGCGGTCTGTCGAAAGGTTGACATTATATCTGAATCTGGGCCAACCGCAAATTGACTATAAAGACAAACATAAGGGTATACTGCGTGTGATTACTAAGTGATTTAGTTTACAGCAGTGATATCTGAACAATGCAATCAAGATACGAAGCGGCGGTGAACGCTTTCTATATAAATGTGTAAACGCCGTTACTTGAGCTTATCATGAATGCACAATGTAACAAATGCAGAAGTGCTATTTAAATCCTTGTTCACAGAACATTTCAGAAGCGGCTGTGCCTGCTGAGTGATTTTTCGAAAATAATAATGTTCATATTCAAAAAGCTTTACTTTATGATTAGTTGAAATCAGAAAGCGACATTTGCGGTACGATGACGTTTGTGAGAGAGACATTAAAGCTCACGGTATCGACCTGATTGGTTGGAAAGAACTTGCTCTTGACCGATCACTTTGGAGGTATTGTGTAAAGCGTCGTCGTTAAGTCAGGGATTAGCGAAAACAGCGCTCGGCTCTTGGTCGTCAACTTGACAGCGTGCTTCCCAAGCCGATATTCCAAGTCCTGTCAGTTGCAGTGAGCGCTCAGGAAGATATTGTCTTTTCCGATTCAGACTGCTCAGTTATTTGGAAGGTGGTGGAGCACTAAACCATCAGGCGCTCGTGATGTATATCGATGGTCAAAATCCATCGAATAAGGCCAAGAACAATAGTACTTAAAGTTTTAGCTGATTTGTCAGAGAGGCATCGGAGTGCTGTACAGCCGATAATCTTCGCCCAATACACAACTATGTTGATAAATCACTGGCTCCCTCTATTAATCGTATGGCACTATATATTTCCATTTAAGTCATAATTATATCAAAGATCCTTCATCCTTTTTCGAACAAATGTCTCATTCAAAGTTCAAAGTAATTGAAAGTTTCAATGAACCAAAAAGTAAATGATTTACAGTAACCACAGGTTAAAAATATTTGTAATGCATAAAAACATTACAAAGGATTTATAAATATGGAAAGTCACCACGTGTATTCAGTTGCGAGGTTGAGTTGATGCGCAACTGATATGTGGGGCCGAGAGTTTCATGTAGAACAAACTCGGACAGCAAATAAAAACCATCGTAAATTTGATCTAGAGTGTGGAATAATTAACTTGAAGCCCTGCCATCTGCTTCCACGTGATCCACTGAATGCAGATAGTTGAACAGCGGGATCAAGTCACACCTAAGGCGAAAAAAGTTGCTGAGATCCCCGAGAGTATGGGAATTCTAATGATTTCCCGTCGTTTAACGTTTTACATTTTTTGATTTTGATTGGTAGGCCGTTTCGCAAGGACCACGTATGAAGTGTTCCGAGACCTTTTTGTAGCGTGTAGCAATCTTCTATGCTGTGTATGCTAATCCACACTTTGAAGTCATCCAAAGAATAAATTATTTAGCAGCGTAAGAATTTAAGTATATCGTTAGCTTACACCAGAAATAGTATTGGCCCCAAGACAGAGCCTCGATTTACGCTACTTGTAATTTCTACTGGGCTGGATAGTGTCCCATCAACTCAGACCATGATAAATTTACCAGTCAAGTTATCATGTATCCAGGCTAATAATCTGCCGCAATTGGAAATGGCAACAACGTGACTGGTATATAGTTTGACACATCGGATCGGTTCCCTCCTTCGTATATCGGGGAGATTATTCCACTTTTCCCACTTCGAGCAACTTTGCTGCAACTCAGTGACAGATTAGGCAGATCATTTCCGTTGGATCATTTAGAGCAATGTATTATATAACTATGCATTTTTCATGGTTCTTAAACAAGTTCATTGAAACACTTATAGAAATGTCGACAATGAAGGAAGGAAGTAAGTAAAGATGAACTTGAATTATTGATAATCACAATTCATCAGAAATAACGCCCAATATTTTTCCATGTAGCTTTTAAACTCTCTGAAGTTACCAGAAATGAAAGTATGTGATAGCGTTTTGTACGGAATATTGCATCTAATTTACCTCACAAGATTTTATCGTATTTGGCTCTTTCAGCTTGTTTTCCGGTTTAATTATTCTTCATATTCCGTGAGCATAAGTTCTTAGTTTATGGATGGAGTAAATTGGAAATTCAAGCTTCCAGCGTCAACCTTTATGATATTGATTTTATTTACCACAAATCTTCATGAAATCCGAAAATCATCTAGAATGTGAAATGTTTTTGAACATCAGCAGCCCGAAATGTGAAAAGTGTTTGTCAGTCGGATTTTTAGATTTACAAAAATATTGAGTTTTAAGAAACTAAACATGACTGTCTCATTTGGAAAAGGAATTGTAATGACTTGAACCAATCGGTCTTACGGAATGTGTACTAGCTTGTTCACACAATTCATCAGGTTGGTCGAGTCTGTCAGAGTGTATCGTTAGTAAAAATATTTCATAAAATTCTCGAAATATTTCGGCATTTTCAAGCCTCACACGAAGATTTCAAATGACGAAACAGTCCGTTAAGGAAGGAAAACCTTTCTCCGCGGTTATGACAACGCTCTGCGTTACTCGATCGATTGGCTGCATTCAAAACCTTTCGGTGTGTTTTAGCTACAGCAGACATGAGCTAAATCAGCTTTTCCCCAAATTGTAAAAGATGCTTTACACAGTGCCTCCTAAGTATAGAATCAAGAGTAATTAATTCTTTTCAAGTTGATTCAATGCCATGCGTTATTATATCTCTTTTACAAACGTTTTTGCACCTATAATGCCGTAGGTTCGAAAATCGGCTTTCGTGCTATAACTCTCTATAATTTGAATCCTTTGAACTGCGAGCATTTTCTTTTGTGCACGAATTACTCAGCAATATTGAACGCTAACCGTTCAATTATCCAGTTTGCGGTGTGGAAAAATATATAGGTTCATTCATCTTTTTCTTTTCTAGTGAAAACATTGAAGGAAGAAGGTACACCTACTTATTTGCATGTATCAAATTATTCATAAAAGCATGATTTTATTCAAATGTCTCATGACGTGTTTCATGGTGTTTGTACTTAACAGTTAGGGTGGTAACATCACGATTGTCAATACGTTGAGTAATTTCACAATTTCTAACCATTTGAGCTTGCAAGCCAATGTTGAATATTCTGGGCACGACCAACCTATTTAATCACATGTGCACACTTACGTACATCGTATTTTGCCCACGGTCATGATTAGAAATTCCATATTTTCAATAATTTCAACCAAACACACCCCCGTCTTTTTTCATGCTTCTTGCGCTGTTGTCCAAACATTATGTGTGCACCATTTTGCTCCTGAGACCGAGCTTTCGTCAGACATAGTGTGTAAGTACGTAGAGAGTTGACATTTAAATCGCATTCACTTGAAAAATCTTAAGCTGACTGAGAATATCACATGTTATGGCGGTCGATGAGTTTGTCAAAAGAGAGAGGTTGGATTATTAGCAATTTATACATAACACAAATGCAGTGTCAGCAGACGTTTTACGCAAGAAGTATAGTTGGTCAGCGAATTTCAATCACACTTGCAAACAACTAAAATTTTAAAAGATTACAGAGCATGTTGGTATTGACCGAAATCTCGCATATTGATCTTAACAATCTCTACACCAATCTTGTCCTGCACAGTTTTTAACCAGCTTAGAAAGAGTCATGTGATTCTAATTCAAACCTGCATCCTGTTCGTACTAACATCCTGGGACAGATTAAGTTTATGCGTCGTATGTAGGATGTTTCAACAAACTGTTGTAGCCGATTCATTACAGGAATGTGTTCACTCGATGTGTCACGAAGTTTTCCAATACGTTGCGAAATTTCTTCTTGCTCATTCGAGAATTTGTAATTCTTGAGTAAACAGATAGGCGGAAAATTTAAAATTCTGTTTACTTCCGAATAATCAGAGTATGTGAAATGCATGTATTTCCATCACACACACAAACACTCACTAGATACGGGCTGTAGGATCAGGATCGGCATGCGCTTAATACGGCAAAATAATGGAAAACAGGGTGCGCTTAAATGCCCTTGATTGATGATGCTGGTACTGCTCAATCACATGAGAACACACTCGCTTAGATAATGTTCAAACCCATTACCAGGAACAAAAATGTTTTGAAAGAGTGCTTTGTATAAAGCCGATCGCAAATTGCTGATGTGACCAGCCTGCTGTTTTGTCATCTTTTCAAATTCATGAAACATTGACGCATAAAATGGAGCATTATTCTCGTCAGCGTGTTTATTTTATATATCGTCATCAATCAAACATCAGAATACACGATCATAAAAACATATTGGCATTCCGATTCTAGATGGTAAAGCTTCCGTTATTCCATGTGACTATGACACTTTAACGAAAAGTACAGTTAAACTTGAATCTTACGCGCAAGTAATGAGAACTTTAACGCAGATAAACGTTCCTCTCTTTTGTTCTGATCACTTGTTACATTTAATTATTATCTAATTGCATTATTATTATCTCGTACCTATTCTACGATGTGGTTAAACGAATAACGTAAATATTGAAGCAAACAGGTCAAACAACCACATCAGATTTCGCTTGCTCCTTCTCGATTGATCGGAAATATAATGATAATCAAATTCGTCAGTCTGAAGAAAGATTGATGAATTCTTAATCGCGATCAGTCAAACAATGAAAGGTAGCTCTGGCCGTAATTCGTGAGAATACAATGATAATAGTGCTGTGTTCGAATACGATCAGAGAGAGAGTCAATAAAGTCTTAATGAGCTCAATAAAGAGTCAAGTGATTCAAATGTGGGCCGTTGTGATCATCTCTGTGAATAGTTTAAAGGGCTTGCTTGATTGTTAGTAGCAACAAATATGAAGAACAATAATGTGTTACATCGCCGACCATGAAAGCCGTATTAAAATGCATAGCCCGGAGTAAATAGCGCATGTTAGGTATGTCGCATTTCCTGAAAATCACGAAAATTGACGTAGCTCAAATTAATTTAGTCCATGTCTTATGCAGGTCAAACGCAATGTGTTTTGTAAAATGGTCAAATGGTATAATTTCGGTTTATCACATAGGAAAATATTCAAATTAGCATTCGCGCGCGTTTGAACTAGGTTAAATAGTTAACTGTGAACTGCAATCCAGTTATGATGAAAATAATACTGAAAACCTCATACTAGAACTACATATCCGTATCCGTGACATGAATCAAAGAACGGATTTCGAAATAAATCTACCAAACAAATAACTTCACAAACGCATTTTATCATTTCATATTTTTGACATGTATTAATCAACACTATAATTTATTATTCTATTTTTGAATTTTGAAGATTCTCACATGGTTTTCTTGTAAAACTGTTATCTCAATTATATCCTTTATTGTAGTTTCGAAATTTAGAGGACTCCGTGAGTTTGTGTGACATTAATCAGATTCACGCCAATACACTATTGAGTATGACTTTCGATCGTGACGTAGTACATTTATATCTTTTTAGATTAGTCTTTCGTTTTAGAGAGACAGAGATTGTTTAGTTTTTCTAAGACCTGCGAAACATGAAACCTTCATGCGCTTGTGATGTACAACTATGTTTGAGATTCACCAACGGAGGGCAACAACTGCAATCTTCAGTTCAAAGATATACACACGACTTTTCGAATTTGACCATTGTTTTGCTGGATAATTAAACAATTTTCTTCTTTATTCTTAAATCATTGTGCTCCGGTAATTATATCTGGTTGCTTTCGCATGAATGAATTTTGGTGACATCACAGAAGAGCTAAGTGCGATTAAGAAGTATGCTAATCACGATACCTATTACGATATTTTAAAACCTCACCCTCCCTCATGTTAAGAACAGCACACAGCAAACGCCACATTAAAAGAATCAAAAACGTTTTCACGAGTATGACGATTGTAAGACATATTTAAGAATGATATTGACATTGTCATGGTCGGTCCAGTGAAACCAACATAGTGAAAGCTGAAATTAAACCGGTGAGAACGAAATTTGTTTACAAATAAGATAGAACAGACACGTGACATATGCAGATTAAGAACTGTGTTGTAGTGAAAACATTTGCCTGTGGTTAGTTCGATCTGATCTGCTTTATAAGTGCGTTCTTTTGTGTTGTGAGATTTTTGGGTTATTGTGATTGAAGTTGGTATGCATACCCTCGTTGATGAATATTTTTCGGTTACCGTTTGCGTTTACCTTCATCTTTAGGAGAATATCGTTTCTGGAATCGTTCTCATGATATCCTTCCTAGCGTACCACATATCATCCGATGGTTGGGGATCATCTCTAATTTACTCACAACCTTCATATTATTAAAAATAGATTTCCCTTCATTTTATCTGCATCCGTATAACCAATGAATGCTCAAATCTGGACAAATAATCTTATTCAGAAATATCGAACCACAATAATATTTCTACTTACATCTTTCATTCAATTTGTTATGTGAATAGCGTATACTGAAGAAGGTGAGTGCTAGTAATTTATTGTTTATTTATGATGTGTCAAAATGGGTTACCACACAAAAGATTGAATTGAAACAAAAACGTTGTTTCATCTATCGCTGATTTTGTGCGGGAACAAAGCTTTTCATGCCATGAAATACAAAAAAAATAAATAAAATTATATTGTGGTTCCTAACGACTTTCTTTGTACAATAAAACGGATGCATTAAAGAAACAGCATTCTCCTAGCGCCGACATAAATCGTTGCTTCAATTTCTAGCATCGCTTAAATAGCTCTAAGTACTCCGAAAACAATTCGGAAATGGTGATACCGAACGTTGAACGGTCAACAGCCGCCAGAGAAAATACAATTTCGTGTACATAAATTCAAAGGAAGAATTGAATCTTTCTGATTTACCGTGGGGCCTTTACCGGCCGTGCACAAATGATCTGTAATTCGTACTTCTCTGTTATCAAACGTCTCCGTAAACTTAAGGGAGGTACTGAGCAGAAATACCTGATCCGCAGTATGTGTGGGAATGTGACCACTGGACCCTGTGAACATGACAATATTTTAGCCCTCAGAGACACGCTTGATACTACTGGTTTTGAAATTTTTCATAAGCATGATATCTCCGAAGAATGTGATTTCGTAACTTCCTATCTCAATATTTATTCTGACGTTAGTTGTCCTGAAGCATATCTTTTTGTTAGTCCTCGTCATTTTGTTTCCGGTCAAATAGAGCATATCAGAATAACAAACGATATACCCTTCAAAAACCTGATCGTAATGCTGTTGCGCAAATTTTCTTGGTCAATAAAGTCTAAAATTCGACGTCTCGGCACAAAAGGCTGTCGTCACATGGGGCGTGCGTTTAAGCAAATTCGCGAAAAGTTAATCAAAAATGTCCACCCATTTTCGACATCATTTCCATGAATGAATCTTTAATACCCCAACTTGCTGATATTGCGTTCAACAGAACGTCCATCTGCTACAATCTTGTTTCACCAATTCATCTTCCTCCAGCGTACCTGATTTCTTTTGAACACTTTTTTCTGTCTCACGCTCTAAGTCTTCCTTACCAGATAAATTCTCACTTATCTTATATTGGTGCTCACATTTCCAACATCAACAACACTACCGATTTCTCGCCGTTTTGCGTCATCGGATTTAAAGAGTAAGATTAGGTTCAGTAAGCCTTGAAACACTGACATACATGTATAACTTTTGCTCACACATTTTCAATCGTTGCACGGAAAGAGCAACCATGCCTGAGTGTTGGAAATCTGTATGTATAACTTCGATTCCTAAGCAAGATTCTAGTCACTACCGCCCGATTGCTGTGTGTCCGCTGATTTATTTGGATGTTCTACAACCGATTGTCACTTCCGTGAATACAACCAATTGCTCGAAAACTTTTCTTTGATAGTTACATTCACTGAACAAGATCCTTATGGCCTGCAAATCATTTTCCTCCAGTTGAACTAAATATTTATTCCTTATTCACGAAGTAATGAATTTACAATAAATTTATATACTTACTTTGCTTAATACATGGTTATTCAATGAACGGATCTTTCAGATTTCAAAATGCCCCTGACAATTTGAGAATTGAAGTTCAGATCTAATCTTAATTATTTCAACCTAATTTTTTAATTCCATTAGCATGTCCGTCTAGGCATCGTTAATCTGACAAAATTTTTATTCCTCTACCGCATTTATTGTGCGAGACTTTACCTGGATCAGAATTGTGCTCAGCATTGCGGAAAAATTAACTTAATTAATGAAACTTCGTCTACACGCATAAAGTCTTCTTTTTGTTCCTCTTCCTTTTCTCCTTCTTCTTATTTCACTCTCACTTAATTGGTATCACGTCTATGTGAATACAAACCTAAAATTTGTTCCTCCCGAAAATTTTAAAGTTCGCTCGATGCAATTACTTATATTACATCTTAATCACATTTTGGGCATTCCTATATTTCGTCGAGTGACTTAGGTAAAATATTAACGAATATTTATTGTTTTATGCAACATGCGATGTCATAACAACTCGTCTTTTATTGTTCTAGCGTTAGCCAATATTGATGGATGTAAGTGGTTTTATTTTGATATGAGGTCTCACGTTTTCTTGCGCAGGACACCATATTTTCTAACATGATATCAAAAGGAGTATTTAATGTGTTGATACATATTATCTAGAAACACGTTCCATTATCTGTGCGTGTATTCATCACGTACAAAATGTTGCTGGTTGCACTCATAAGAAAAAGATGGTACAGTCAAAAATAATTGTTTTGAATCAGTGGCGAACATATGCTGAACCCTAATCTTTGAAGACGGTAATGAGTTCTCCTGATTTGCGAAGCCCAGTGTGTTGAATCTGAAGATGACATCCTGTTGACACCATGTCTTCATACTTATGCATCATGCTCATACAAATATTCGGCTATAAAACACAACTTGCAATAAATCTGTTAATCAAATCGCACGCAATTATGGCTGTTTGAAAGATGATCAAAGATAATAGTCATCCAGGCAAATGATAATCTCTGTTCACGCTCATGGGTTAACTCTATTTACATTTGTGCGATCGCATGTGATTAGACTGTGCTAATCTTATCGAACAGCGACCATACTTCTACAGTTTCAAGGCTTGCGAATCCTGATCTTTCTATCCATACTTTTTGAGTGCAAACTGCAAGAGAGCCTGTGTTAATTTAGTGTGATGGAACTGAATGTTTCATTGCTATGGTGTAGTGCCAATTCGGTCATCAGTTTGACTGAGACCGCACGAAATTTTCATCCAGAGGAAATGACACACGAATGTGTACGAATTCCTGAAAGCGTGGCACTAATTAACAAATTCAATTAACCAGCATCTCCAATTGCGGCAACATATGGACCAATGAGAAACCGCTTTAATTACCAAGGTTATTGATCGTGAACGGATAAATCGTTGGAAAACCAAAGAATTCAAACTACCAAACGTTTCCAATGTAGCTTTTCTGTTAATATTAGCTAGCCTCATGTCGACACATCAAGCAACAAATACGCACCCCCATGCAACAACGTTTGAGCATCATTTAAAATGTGAGCTCTGAATCTTTTTTGTTTGTAAACATATAATTTAATGTGATCATAACATCCTGAACATACAAACCTCAAAACTGGTTTCCTTATGAGCAAGTGTGATGTGGATGTGACGGAATCGTGAAAATGTAGATGGATCATCCATCGATGTATAAAAATAAAATAATCACAATTTGATTTCAACGGAATGACATTACAGAAAAGCAATTGTCCTTTGAACGAACATGCTTATAATTTATATTGTCATTATGTTTTCCGATTTTTTTTATAAGGGGTATCTGTCCTCGAGGAAGGTAAGCTACAAGTGTTTATTTCCACTGGTGGATGAACGGCTAAATGTTTTCTACCCACCCAGTCAACCATCATTAAACCGTAACCACATAAGTAAACCTATTGTTGACTCGTGAAGTACATACGCGATGAATTTCAAAAACGAGCTTCCGGATGAGATGCAATACAGAACCCTCAGGCACAACATTAGTGCAGGAAGCCGCGAAAAGAAAGAAGACGGAAATCCTGAAAAGGAAAGATTGCATGAGGATGTTTTGAGCAGCAAAATCCTCGCAGGCGTCAGTAGATAAACAGCGTTAGCGTATATCGATCGATATGTATTAAGGCAAGTTCTATAAAACGAGCATAGCGTAGAGGTGGCTTGAATTGACTCGATATAGATTGACTAAACAGATTGAGTTGGCGAAAGATACAGGCATGATGACCTTCGAGAAATAATCAAGTTTGACCAATCGGAGTTCTCTTGTGTTATGGATTTCGTGAGTGAACGTGATTAGCATAAGATTAATCGTGACACAATCAACAAGAGAATGTGTCCCGTTGATCGACAATAAAACGTGTGCCATCGAAGCCTGTGCAAGCTAAATGATGAACCCTAAGACGGGATATGCGGAGTGACATTCATGACATGATGTAATGGCATCCCTGTACCTTAATTAATTCAATCAAAAATATTACTAGAACACTCGTATTTCAATTTCACTACCACATATTACGATAATAAGATCAGCTCGATTTAAATGGAAAACATCAAATCACGTTGCTTGAATGAAGCATGAATTAAATTTATTCAAGTTTAAATTCGGCGTACATGGAATAAGTCGCATGAGAAATCTATTACAATAAATAAACCAATTTTTTGTATTTCACACAAAACGTCAAATGACATCATCTCAGATCACTTCTAGCTGGCAATTCAGGACCACGTTGAGGAGACAGAATTTGAGCTGGGAGAGTAATTGTCAGATAAGTGAGAATCGTCGTGACGTCAAATGACTATCCCTACTTGTTTAAATCGAATTCAATCCTTATATCAATCGCTCCAGTGTATGTAGGCTGTGTTGAAATTGGATTGTTAGAAAGTTTGTATAAGAATCAAGCCCTAAACATGTCCATCTGCTTGTTTTGAATCAAACTTGAGCATTTAGTAAAACGAATATAAACAAGAAATGATAATTCCAGCTGATAAGTACATTATTTCCATGTCTACCTTGAATGTGCAACATCAGTAAGGTTTGGTTTAATGATTCCCAGTAAATCAAACGACTCAAGTCGGGTCGAGTCCAAGTCGGGAAGAACAATCCCACCCGCGGTATTCTGTCGAACAATTTTAGTTGCAAATCGATGGCATAAACTACGCTTGGCAGCAGAGAGCACAAGGTGTTCAGTTCGTAGCCCGGGATGATGCTTTAAGCAGCAAGCAATTAGGTGAAGTAGTAGTATATTTACGGAAGAGGAATTATTGAATTTCGTTTAAATTAAAAAGAAGAGAATAATTTGGATACACAAAAAAGCACTTGGTTGATATTTTTTCACATATTTTTTTTAAAAAACCTAAAAAATCTTATTCGCATGTTGAAATTCATCAGATTGCCTCCTACTGAAAAGACGATCAATTAATTATGTTATTACTACTAAACAATGATTTTTCTAATATTCACAGGATTCAACAATGAGGAACTCGAATTATGTAAGTCTAGTGATGTCGCCTAAAACGATTTCAAAAATATTTCACCACATGCACAATATAATACGTAATAATCTGTCGTAATTTCCACAGTTAAAACTGCATTGACGGATAGTAAGTAGTAACCACAATTAGTTTTTCTATAAATGAGCTTAATATTCCGCGTTTTTGGTTGTTTTTTACAAAACCACATTATGATCTTATGAATATTCATGCACAACAAAAAGTGAAGTATTTCACCCAAATTTATTCAACAATTTCTAGAACATATCGCTGAATGCTAAATTTCATCTGATTCGACGTTCTGTTATAATCTGTCAAACAGCTTGACGATTCGATATTTCGGAACAACTGTCATTTTCACTATTTAAAGCATCCTATTGCATTGACGTAATAGGTGAATTCGAATGGTGTTATTCTTCTGGAAAAGTTCTAAAAGAACCAGAAGAAATGCAAAGCTGCATTTGTAAGTTTTCGTAAATTCAATTCAAGAAGGATTTTAAAAATCGAATTCTCAGCAACTGATTACAATATGTTTGCAAGCGATCTTGTATCCATAATGAAAAGAAATTTGAGGGCAATCGTTTAGATCAGGTTTTTGGGTAACGTTTCACTTCTGACACAGAAGCTTCGAAAGACTGATGATGAGAGACAGGACATGGAACATGCAAATGTAGCAAACAACACACCACCTCTGATTTAACCCTAGCGCTAAACCGCCTGTAGTAAGTCTACGGTGTGTCACGTCACGTAAGCATAATCAAGATGCTTGGTAGATTGTCCTAACACGTATGCACATCAATATAACACTAGTGAACACGGTCAAGTTCAATTAATCTGTGACGCGCTGCGTTAAAATACATGAATAATGGGATTAAGGCTAAACATTGTTGAATGAAGAGAAACAACTACCTAAATGTTAGATAAAGAGCGAATGAGACTATTCACGTTCATATCAATGCTGAGCGCTTATGGTGGAGATTTCTACCCTATCTACGTTATTGACTGCCATAGGAATTTCGACCGCTACTGTATGTAGGGGCTTTCCATGCGGTTTAATACGCCGAATTAACATTGCTAAATAGCCTATATCAAAATTGTGGCTTGTATTCAAAACGTGCTCTGACAAGGATGTATCACAAATCAGGTCTAGATATTCTGACACATCTCGAAGCAGCGTTTGACAAGCTCCCGATTTTCCGCGGATGCTGGTGTGAAGGTATATGTAGTTCTGTCTTATATATACCAGCGTAAACCTTACCTGGAATTCTGTTGTAAAGTAGTTTTAATGCAAAATTTGTGGAAAACACACGTAGTTCTTAGTCACAAAAATGAAGAGAATTGGAAAAGGACAAAACCGTATGGTCAACAAGTTATTAGAATTTTATTTAAAAAACATTTAGTGACTGTAATAAGGCATTGTCCGACCTTATATATTCTATTATCTGGAATTAGTTCAATCGTACGCTCTCACGTGCCGATTAAACATTGATGAAATAAGGTTTGAATTTCTGAATAAGTAAGTATAATGAGCGTTGATATACGCATTTCTCGTTTAGAAGGCTACAGGTGAGCATGATGATAGGGTACGAAAAAGTATCTTTGTTGTCATTAAAAACCAAGAGCAAGGCAAGCCATATATTGATTAGCAGAAACGTCAAGCGCTTCGTTACCTCAAGCAACGTACCGATATAGCACAACTGAAATTGATATGGGAAATATAACGCTATTGAAAAAGTTTAATAATTTAAACAAGATTCGTAAGCTCTTATTCGAGACTCCTTATGAAAAGATAGATAATAGTGAAACGAAGAATGTTATGAATAACTGCGGAAAAGTAGTTTTATGCTACTTGAGTAGCGTTATTGACCGTTTGTGAAAGCGTTTATGGTATAGCTTATATCCGAATTGAACTCTCACTACTAGACGTCACGATCCGCCAATGAGCTCAAGTAAAAGCGAAACTGGAGTCCAAAGCTCCCATTTTGGACTGTCGTGATCGAGTTCTGAGTTGCTTTATGGACGTGGCCCTCAACTTAGCCCTGTATGCGGGATTTAAAAATAAGCATATATATACTGACCACGTTGTAATTACATTTAACTCAGCAAAAAATGGATTAATAGACTCCATTTTGAGTACAGCGTTTTAGAGCAGACGTTTAGCACTATTGTGGTAACAGCCACTTTTGCTGAATAACGGAAAAGGGACATGTTAAAACGTTTCAAAAACAAAAAATTCCGTGTTGAATGAAAAAATAAAAAACGCATGAAAACATTAATATTGAGCACGGCCGATTCAAAGGCCCCGCTCCATGAGCATATAGTTAATGAGCAATATTCTTTGGAGCACAGCTTTCTCAGTAGATGGCACGTCATATCTTAGCATGTTGATATCAACCTATTGAAATCTGTCGGAAAAATATATATACTAAAACCTAGAACGATCGATCCCAACATCACATGATGTGAGGTTTTATTCCTTCTATTTTGCTGTGTGCCTAAGACTGATAATCGTTACAATCGAGACAGCGACCTATATTCATGTAAAATCTACAACGATAATGCCTCCCATCACATAATGTTAGGTTTTATTCGTTGCATTCTGCTGTGTGTATAAAATTGATCATCTTCAAAATCGAGACAACGACCGAATGTCATTCCTTCCAGACGTGAAGGTCGCATGCAGATTTTGATGTCATTGTGACGAAATAATTGTTCAAACTTAGAATTCTCCCGTGTATTTTGGTGCTCACATACACACAATGTTTTATATGATCACAAAATTATTTTGGAGGAATGAAATGCGTTGTAGACGATTACTCTTATGGTATGGAAAACAGAAAAGACATGGTTACTTTATTAAAAATAGAAATTATATATTTGTCGATTGGTTATTGGAAAAAAACATCGTATATGAATCGACTTCTTCATAATAAAACTTAATATTCTTAATTTCATGTAGATGAAGCACTCCAGAATAACTTAATGCTTGGCATGTCCTTTTCATTGTCCTATGTCTCAGAACATTTATGACGAAGCCTCTGTGTCAGCAGCGAAATATTATCTTGAAACTGCTCAAACTTTGTACTCGTAAAACTTGAAAAATTGAATACACAATATGCCTCACACACGCTCGAACCAATCAAGAAAGTTATTATTTGCGTAGAAGAAGAAGAAGAAGAACAAGAAAACTGTATTCGTTAGAACGAATTTTCAGTTTATCAAAATAATTTAGACACAGAATTTCAATGCGAATAAGAGTGACGTCAAACTTTGATGGTAAAATTTGGAATTGCCAGTCACATTCAAATCCAAAGCACCTTCGGTTTCGTCTGCATTTAACTTTGTGATTGTGATGGAAGTTTATGAAAAGTCATGATGCACGATATTTAAACCCCCACGTATAAGTTTTCTTTCGCATTTTCCTGACCGGCGCAGCAAATTCCCCATCATTCGAAATGAAAATATTTCACAGCATTTAAAGCGTGCGGGGCATCAAACGCCCTTCGTTTACATGTTCGCGACATGTTAAAACATTTCAAAAACAAAAGGTTCCGTGTTGAATGAAAAAATAAAAAACGCATGAAAACATTAATATTGAGCACGGCCGATTCAAAGGCCCCGCTCCATGAGCATATAGTTAATGAGCAATATTCAAAACTCATGAACATAAAAATTGGCCATTTGTCACTTGTTTATTCACCCGAATGATGCTTGTAGCTTTTGTTGCCAAAACCAATTTATCCTAAAAACTCACAAAATTATCAGTCACGCGTATCATAGTACATATAGTTAAATGTTATATGTTTTTTTTAACATATGTGCAAAAAGTATGTTTAACAAAAATGAACACCTAATAGGTTCTTGCTCAGCTACATCAAGTATCAATGACATTCAAATAATTTGCTCAACCTCCAAACGATTTATATATGCACCAATTTAATTTCACAGATATAAACAACATCAACATTGGTAAGTAACTGATTAATGAATTCTGTTTCTTTACTGTTGTTGAATCATATTTTGGAATTGACGACAAATTTTTAGAATAAAACTGATATGTGCTCTAGATACGCGAATCTATTTGCCAGATTGAACGACATCATGGAATCACAATTATCTTTGAATTACTTATAATCCCTTAACTAAGCTAATCAAGTGCATTAGAATAAATGCTTTGCACAGTGTAATGAGTTTTCGAAAACCAATGAAAAGCAAAATTAAAGGTGAATAAAGGTTTCAACAAATTAGTAATGATGATCACTTATTTCATCAACTAACGGTAACACATATCTTATCGAACAGTTTTACGGAACATATATGCCATGGATGTGCCTTTCAGTCACATAATGTTTCTGTAATCTCTACATCGTTTCAAATGTTTTACCATACCAGTTTGTATGTTAAAACTTATATACACTTGTATGCACTTCCTGAAAAATTAAAACAGTTTTCGCGATATAACTGCCATGAAGTGACATGTGTGTTGCCATTGGTTCAAAAAAACCTCTAATTAGCTTCCGTAAAGTCATATCCGACAACCCGAATGCGAACAATACTGAGCAGATCACAAAATAATCGAGCCTTTCTCACCCAGTACTAAGAGTTCAGCATGGTTTCAGCACCCCGGCTGTTGAATATGCTGATTGTTAGCCAACCGTTGCATCAACATATAATCCAACTAACTTTGATTAGCTTGATAGAACAATTGACTGTTCAACGATCGAAAAAGCATCAAGGTGACGACAGAAGGTTATCACCTGTGTAGAACAGATTCAACACATCTTCTTCAACGAATGCTTATTCAGTACTGTGAAGAGAAGTCACACTCATTTCATAGATGATGCGAGACGCTACAATCAACCGTATTATAAAATGGAGTTATAAAGCTGACTGCAAAGATAACTAAATTATCTTTCATAATTATCGTAATTGAATTGGTTGCTGCATTTTGCATTAACTGAAACAGAAATCAGCTGATAGAGATAACTCATGCTTCCGCAGGAAAATAACAAACCCAGACATGATTTTTGTCCTCAAAAAACTGGAAGAATAAATCACGCAATGAATTTTCGATCACAACTTGATTATTATGCTTCCAATATACTTCAAAAGAGAGAGAGAAGTGAAAAAAATCGTACCACGATTTGTATTGTGTTTAACATTGTTAGACGTTTTATCACCAGCAATACGTTTTTTAAGTGAATTAGGATCAGTTCATTTATCAGGATGCTGTCTGTCCGATGACTAGCTATCCCGATCAATGCCTGCTTAGTAGGCAGTATTATCTACAAGTTTGTCCAAAGTATTGTTGAAAATTGTGTACCGTTGACGAGGTTTCGTGTGCGTTTTTGGTTTCAAATACTGGAAAGACATGGACTTAATTTCTCAGTCATGTGATACATTTGTTAAAGCAATTGAGGTTTTGTTGGGTTTAGTTGAGCCTGTTGTGATATTCAAGAGATCTGCCTCAGTTGACTATTTCCGTGATTAACATAGTATCGTGACCCTAAATGGTTATGTTCAGGGGATGTGTACAATCAAAAAAAATTTCTCGATTCGTCCGAATTATTCACGGAAGTGACATTCCACAATAATCTCGAACTAAATTCCCGGAAAATATTAATCTGGAGATAATCATAAAACGTCATGCGGAAACCTGCGAAATAATGCGTATGTTTAGAAGATGTGTGGAACGATGCAATTATAAACAAAATATTGAAATTCGTTAGGTGGGCGGAGACGGAACGGGGCCGAAAAGCATAGAATGTTAACCAGCGAGATTAAAGTAATGGTGTTGTCACATAATTGGTCCAGCTAAGAATATCCGACATGGTATCGCCAAGATACTTGAAGTGACAGCATCTTTGAAACAATGAGAAATTAAATCAAACAGGTGGAACGTGTTTCTGCATACCTAAGCATCGCCGTTCATTACTTTGCAATTGTTTAGGATTCAGGGATAAACCCAGTTTGGGTGAATATTGACTAAATTTTATAATTATTGATTATAATGCATATTGGTGACTTCACTAATTTGTTTCCATGCAACGCACACCTCCGCGGCATATCTAATCGTAAGTGCATAATTGCAACAAAGAAGATCAGAAATGTTAATTCAGAATAAAAGTCGGGAGAGTGGAGTTGCATTCATGCCATTCAGACGTGAAGGTCGCATGCAGATTTTGATGTCACTGGGACGAGATAATTGATCGAAATGGAATTCTCCCGTGTATTTTGGTGCACACATTCACAAAACTTTCTTATATACTCACTTAATTATTTTGGAGGAACGAAATGCGTTTTGGAAGACTGAATCTTATGGTCGAAAAACAGAAAAGACATGGTTACTTTATTAAAAATAAGAAATTATATATTTGTCGATTGGTTATTAGAAAAAATAAAAACATCGGATGTGAATCGGCTACTTCATAGTAAATCTTGATATTCGTCACTTTATGTAGATGAAGCACCCAAGCATGAGTCTCAGACATGGTCTGACGAAGCCTCTTTGTCAGCAGCAAAATATTATAGTAAAACTGCTCGAAATTTGTACTCGAATAACTTGAATACTTGAATACACAATATATCTCAAACATGCTCGAATCAATAAGAAAAAAGTGATCATTTGCGTACCGGAACAAGCATATAGAAAGTGTGCAATATTCAAAACTCATGAACACGAATATTGGCCATTTGTTACTTGTTTAATCACTCTGGCGATGCTTGTAGCTTTTGTTGCCAAAACCAATTTATCCTAAAAACTCACAAAATTATCAGTCACGCGTATCATAGTACATATAGTTAAATGTTATATGTTTTTTAACATATGTGCAAAAAGTATGTTTAACAAAAATGAAAACCTGATTGGTTCTTGCTCAGCTTCATCAAGCTTCATCAAATAATTTGCTTAAACTCCAAACGATTTATATGTGCACTAATTTAATTTCACAGAAATAAAAAAAATCAATAGTGGTAAGTAATTGTTTAATGAATTCTGTTTTATTACGTGTATGCTAGCTTAAACGAATCATTGTTGAATCATAAATTGGAATTGACGACAAATATTTAGAATATATATAAGACGTGCTATAGATGGACGTATCAATTTGCCCGGATCATCGACATCATGAAATCACAATTATCTTTGAATTACTTATAATCCCTTAACTAAGATAATCAAGTGTATTAGAATAAATGCTTTGCACAGTGTAATGAGTTTTCGAAAACCAATGAAAAGCAAAATTAGAGGTGAATAAAGGTTTCAACAAATTAGTAATGATGATCACTTATTTCATCAACTAACGGTAACATATATCTTATCGAACAGTTTTACGGAACATATATGCCATGGATGTGCCTTTCAGTCACATAATGTTATTATAATCTCTACATCGTTTCAAAAGTTATACCATACCAGTTTGTATGTTAAAACTTATATACACTTGTATGCACTTCCTGAAAAATTAAAACAGTTTTCGCGATATAACTGCCATGAAGTGACATGTGTGTTGCCATTGGTTCAAAAAAAACCTCTAATTAGCTTCCGTAAAGTCATATCCGACAACCCGAATGCGAACAATACTGAGCAGATCACAAAATGGTCGAGCCTTTCTCACCCAGTACTAAGAGTTTAGCATGGTTTCAGTTTCCCGGCTTTTGAATATGCTGATTGTTAGCCAACCGTTGCATCAACATATAATCCAACTAACTTTAATTAGCTTGATAGAACGATTGACTGTTCAACGATCGAAAAAGCATCAAGGTGACGACAGAAGGTTATCACCTGTGTAGAACAGATTCAACACATCTTCTTCAACGAATGCGTATTCAGTACTGGGAAGAGAATTCACACTCATTTCATGGATGATACGAGACGCCACGATTAACGCCGTATTATAAAATGAAGTTATAAAGCTGACTGCAAAAATAACCAAATTATCTTTCATAATTATCGTTATTAAATTGGTTGATGAATTTTTGCATTAACTGGAACAGAAATCAGCAGATAGAGATAACGCATGCTCCAGCAAGTTAATATCGAACTTAGACTTGATTTTTATCCTTAGAAAACTGCAAGAATAAAATCACGCAATGAATTGTCGATGTCAACTTGATTATTATGCTTCGGATATACCACAGTTTAGTTTCGTCACTCAGATTCATATCAGCCTCGGAACTTAGATAGATTCTTTTGCTAATTGAGATTTTTGTCTTTTCAGATTTGGTCGTTGACTCGAAGAAAACAGGTTAGTTATTACAATGAAACTTCTTGCAAATATATTATCCAACAATCGTCGGAGTGTTTTTGGGTGATACTTTAGTCGACTTGATCTTAGCAAACGAATAATCACTTGTTTGTCATTCATTCGCAGAATCCACGTTTCGCCAGGGTGAGTTCTATTTATGGATGTATATAAATGTCATTACACGTATTTTGTGTCATTTGTTTTCCATACACTTATATTTTATATGCTATGGTAGTTGCCAAGCTATGTGTTTCTGTCCCAATAAAATTTCGGAATCTGTTTAGTTCTATGCATTCATTAGCCAAATTCACATTTTTAATATGCAATATTTTTCAATGTAGAGGTTATCGATTTCATGAGAAGTAAGACGCTTAAATTTTTTCCATTTGCATTTTGGTAAAAACGATTTAAATTATCTGAGCATGTTGAGAACTAAATTCGCTAATGCTCAATTGTATGCATTTCCATTACACACACTACAACCGGTTTCGTGTAGTTTGCACTCATTATGTAAGGACAGCAAGATCAGGATCCGGATGCTTCATTGTTAACTGATTCTTCCGTATTGTTTGACCTTGAAAGCTCTGAATATTTGTGTTTATAAAATGAACGACTTTGTTGAGATCATATATGTCAGATGGTTAAGTCAATTAAAAACAACAAGAGCATTATTTCTCACCACTGTTTTCTGGTTGCATTCAAACGTATTAAACATGATACCCGTATATTCAATTTGTAGGTACTGTTAGATATGTCCCCTTCATGAAGCTCTATGTTTAAAGAAACAACCACAGAGTTATTTTCGATTGACAAATTTGAAGCAAATAATGTATCACCATTTTTTTGTTTTACTGATTAATGAAAAAATCTTAATCTGATATTGGTGTTATTGCGGTGGTGAGGTATGATAAACTGAAATTAAATGTGTAACATTCAAGTCTAAAACATTAAAACCTGGTTTCCATAATGTGATTGAATTGGTGATTCATGAACGCATGCCTTTCCACCATACACGGTAATGTGTTTAACACGATCTAATTATTTATGTACATGTGATTGAACAGGTTCGGTGTACCAACCACATTAAACAGTGGCATACAATTGATACACGTTGGCTAACTAATTAACTGCAAAACATTTTGTCCTCAAAGAAATCGTGCTGAAGTTTGTTATAATCCCAATCTAGGACCAACCATCAAATACTTCCCCTGTGGATATTAATGTTACCACACATATGACGAACTAGTATGTTGATGGTATCTTTGTATTCCGACCAACAATTCCCATTTTAATGAACAAAACTCATTATTATAAGAATAAAATGTGTTTTCAAGATTACAAATTGAAGGTTTTTATCTGGTCCGCTGTAGTAATTTTGCGTAACGGTGTCATTCAATTATAACCTTGTTTCATGGATGTTTGCCTTCATCATCATAATCATCAGGTGGAGATGTTGAGAACAGTTACAGGGAACATTATAACAGTAGACATATGATGGTGCTGTTGTTCATGTTAGTAAAAAATACCACATTTCTGGGTTTAGTACGCCCAGGTTAAGCCTAAATATTGTGATGTTCATCCGATCAGCTGTTTTTCCATCATGCTCCACTAAATTTTGGTTTTCGGAAAATAAATAATAGGTTCAAGGCTGTGTTTAAAAAGGCGAACAGTTTACAACCTCACAGGATCATGGTGTTTTTGAAAATTTGAATCATAATAGTACGCACCAAGCATATCAAATTGATGTAAGTATTTGTAGGTCCAATTACGATTGAAATATCGTTATAGACGCAATACCAACCACAAGTCGATGTATGGAATTCCCGTAAATATAGCACGTGCGGTGAAAATGGAGCCAGCAATAAATATGTGACCTTTGGATGTAGGGTGATTGGACTTCTCCGTCATTCACTTTTCCACGAAAATCTTAAAACACGTGTCTTAATGGGTGTCTTTGGATAGACAATTTTTTTAGAAGCAAGAATAATATAGCGCCTTATTACACTGTCTAAAACGCATAGAAACAGACCTGGCATTCTTATAGTCTTCGGAACAGTTGCAATGCACACCGCTAACTTTGCTGTTCAATGATACATTCCAGTAAAGAGTACAATATTCTTTCCAGAATGGTTAATTAAACCTCTAAAACTTACTACATCGTTGTACTAGAGTAGACAATAAATATCCTAGATATTTGTACTAGCGATTAAGTTCCAACTGTTCTCTGAATTATGTCCAACTATCTTCTGGTCATTTCAATATCTATTCTGGCGAAGTACCATGCTCTTCAGGTTTCCACTATTTAATGCACCGAAGTATTTTTCCACAGAGCTCCGCGCCTAGCATTAATCCAAATGTACAAGTAAATTTGTTGCCAAATAGGAGCATCTGACTTTGTCGTGTGTTTATTGTTTTTTTATTCGCGTGATCAGGCACACATTCGGCTTCCTAGAATCCCTTGCATTGGTTATTCGAATAAATGTGCGCTTGCGTTAAACGCAGATCTTGCACAAGATTCTCGCAAACTACTTCAGATATAAACGTGAAAGAATGTCATGAAAACGATTTTGTGTTCAATCTGTTAGTGCAGATTTAGGTAACGTTTAAATTCTGACAGCGTAGCTTCGTCGTACCAAGGGTCATAGTCACAACAAGTGACGTCATCAAGTAGAAATCTAACCACCACCTCTATTTGTTCCTTTTGTGGTGGGTTGGGAGAAATGCCAAAAAAGGCAACTAGACCACATCTGGTCACTTCGGGTGAAAGTTCTAGCATGAATCACGTTACAGCCACTTCGCAGCACTCACTGCGCTTGTGTCTTGATTCAACACAAAAGAAAAGCATATTTACCAAATACGTTTATTACGCACAAGACAAATCACAAAATACTACCTATCTTTTATAGACAAATCAGCACCCACAACACTGAACCTGAAATGTGTCTGGTCCGGTTGTCACTTCGATCTGATTTTCCAGACGATTTCATGCCAACCTCAACACTGCTAGCCCTCGTCGAGCAGTGCTCGTTTGATCGAAATTTGCGGACAGCATATCATTCAATTGCGGCTGACGGTGTCAATTTCCTCATAATTCCGAATATTTTGTCGCTCAAAATAATTGAATACCATCGTTTTGAAACCCGAAACATTAGGAGTTGACAAATGTCGTCGTCGGAAATCTCGGCAACTACTGCCATTTTGTTATCCTAGAAGACGACGTTTGAAAGATTGTGATCAGCAAGGATTGTTTATCCAATTCGCACTTCACTAATATCACTGGCGGTCTATTTAAATACCAGCGATTTCATGTGGTGTAGACAAAGAAAATATCATTCAGCTCCTTTGATCCGCTTGTGCACCAGGTTATTACGAAATGCTCAAACCCTCTGCTTTCAAACTCATTTTCAAGTATAGAATGAGCACCTTCTCTACTTTTTAAGCCAACGTTTAATATTGCAGACAGAAAACCGGTTGTTTTTCCGAAATGTTCAATATGTTTTAAATTTTGAAATAACATGTTAGAAAGCAACCTATCGTATTTATTGGATTGTCATTACAATAAATAATTTATTCTGATGAATAATTTTTAAGCATGCACGATTTCTTACGTATTTTAATGTTTTTATATGGAAGAAATCCATTCCAGTGAGTCTATTGTCTTAACTTTGAATTTCATAGTTTTTGTGATTTTCTCCTTTTTATGGTCGTTTTCGAGTGTCTATTTTTCCTAAAATTTTCTGACAGTTTTATGCTCCATAAAGTTTGAATGTTAAATCAGTATGATTCGGGAGGAATATCCACGGCAGCTCTAAAACCGATGAGCAATAGTCGTCCCATCGACAGCAGTTGCATGCTGACTGTACAATCTACGTTAAAAAGCACCTGTTCTTTCCAAATTTGCAGATGACGCTTAAAACAGTACCTAAATGTAGCGGACAAAAGCACGTTCTTTCCAACTCGAATGATTAATTCTGACAGCTTTCATGTCGCTTTTGAGAATAGGCAAGAATTATATAGCACCATTTACCACTGTCTAAAATCGCATTGAAACAGACCTGGCAATCCTCCAGTCTTCAGAACAGTTTCCATGCCCATCGCTCACGTTGCTTCTATAGGACACACATCAGTGAAGTTTACAAAATTCTCCCGCAGAAAGTCTAATTAAACCTCTAAAACATACTACATCGTTGTACTAGAGTAGACGATACAAATTCTCGATATTGTTACTAGCGAGCAAATTCCGACTGTTCTCTGAATTATGCACAACTATCTTCTGTCCATTCCAATATCCATTCTGGCGAAGTACCATGCTCTTCAGCTTTCCACTATTCAATGCACCAAAGTATTATTCCACAGAGCTCCATGCCTAGCATTCGTCTGAATGTATAAGTAAACGTGTTGCCAAATAGGAGCATCTGACTTTGTCGTGTGTTTGATATTTTCTATTCGCGTGATTAGGCTTACATTTGGCTCCGTAGAACACATTGCTCTGCAAATTCGGATAAATGTGCGATTGCGTTAAACGCAGAACTTGCAGAAGTTGCTCGCAAATTATTCCAAAAACAAACGTGAAAGAATGCCATGAAAATGAATTTCGGTACAATCGGTTAGTGGAGATCTGCGTAATGATTAAATTCTGACACCGAAGCTTCGTCGGACCATGATTCATAGTCTCAACGAAGAACGTCATCAAGTAGAAGTCTTATCACCAACTCTATTTGATACTATTGTAGCGGGTTGGAAAGAGATGCTAACAATGGCAACTGGACCACATCTGGCCACTTCGGGTAATCGTTCTAGCATGAATCACGTTACCCGTGCTTCTCAGCACTCACTGCGGTCGTGTCTCCATTGCTCAATGCAATCAAATTCTCCATCGCTAATGACGCTCACCAACGAATGCAACAACACAAAAGAAGAGCTGATTGACCAAAGAGGTTTATTACGCACAAGACAAATAACAAAACACACACCTATCTTTTACGAACAAATAAGCACCCACAAACCTGAACCTTAAATGTGTCTGCCCCGGTCGTCACTTCGATCTGATTTACCAGACGATTTGGCGCCAACCTTTATATTGCAAGCTTTCGTCAAGCAGTGCTCGGTTTATCAACATTAGCGAAATGCATATCTTTTGATTGCGCCTAACGGTATCCATCTTCTCATAACTCTGAAGATGTTGTCGCTCGAAACCAGTTTAATGCCATCGTTTTGAAACCCAAAATATAAGGATTCCACAAATGTCGTCATGGGAATATATATATATATATATATATATATATATATATATATATATATATATATAAAATCTAAACTACTAGGACGATGAGAGCTCAATAATATTTTGGGCAAAATTCGGATTAGCTCTCATATAATCGTAAACTTTTGATTTGAATATAGATAGGCTGTTTGAGTTTACGAAATCGGAAGGTAGGGAATTTTTAACAAAACACACACGTACCGAATAAAAATACCTGCGGCAGTTTCGTTTAATATGTAATATTTGCAACTTGCAACTATGGCCACGGCTGTTGCTGGAAGTTCGAAGGTGAAATAATATACCTAGGGGGTGGGAAACAGTAGTGAGTATTTTCTATGCGAGGATGAGATCACCTCTTATTCTCCTTTGTGCAAGTGTCCTCATTTTCAATCGTCTGAGTCGGGCGGCAGATGGCATATATTCGAGACCATTGACAAGCTAAGAGGCTCTCCGGTATATGCAATCCAGGAGTAAGATGTATTTTTGAAGGCATAGTGTCCAGGTTTGTACGGTATAATCTAGAACCGAGTGTATATATGTATTCATCATGAGAGGAAAACACACCGGGGAAAAACGTCCAATTATCCGCCGTAACATGCCGAACAACCGAGACGCGCTTTTGTTGAGGGTTTCGCCTTGTAGACCATTTTTCAACCTGCAGCAAATCCAGACGCCGAGGCCCTTTTCTTCTTCAGTGTATTCCAGGTTTATGTCGCCGAGGTTGTATTGATAGGAAATTACAAGGTCACAAACTTTCCGAATCATCTTCGACTTTTGCATATTTAATGACAGTTTATTTTAAGATAAAAAATTTTGACATTTGAAACCCGAAATATCAGGATTCCACAAATGTCGTCATCAAAATCTCGGTGATTTCTGCCCATGCGTTATGCCGAAAGGCGAAGTTCGAAAGATCGTGATCAGCAAGGATTACTCATTCACTTCGCACATCCACAATATCACTGGTGGAATATTTAAGTATCAGCGATATCATGTTGTGTAGACAAAAACAAGATCATTCGGCTTCTTTAATCCACTTGTGCACCAGACTGGAAACGGTTATGAAGAACTGCTTTAACCCTCTGCTTTCAAACGTATTTTCAAGTATAGAATGACCACTTATACTACTTGCTAAGCCGACGTTCAATATTGCAGACAGAAAACCGGTTGTTTATTCCGAAATGTTCAATAGGTGTTAAATTTTGAAATAACATTTTAGAAAGCAATCTATTGCATACATTGAAAAGTCATTATATAATATAAAATATTTTGATGAATAATTCATAGGCATACACGATTTCTCACGTATTTGAATATTTTTATATTCAAGAACTCATAATTCGTGAGTTTATTGTCATAACTTCTTGTAATTTATGTCATAAGTTTCATTTGTTTTGATTTTCTACTTTTTACGATCGTTTTCAAGTATCGATTTTTTACATGTTTCTCACAGTTTTATGCTCCATAGAGTTCGAAAGTTGAAACTGTTAGATTTGAAGGATTATCGCAATCAGCGCTCATACCAATAGGCAATTGTCGTCCAATCGACGGCAATTGCATGCTGAATGTAAGGTCTACGTTCAAGAGCATCTACTCTTCCCAAATTTTCAGATGATGCTTAACACCGTATCTGAATTAAGCGAACAGGAGCAAGGTTTTTCCACGCCGAATGATCCATTACATGTCGCTTTTTGAAAACGTATTTGTCAGGCAAGCGCTTTCTGGCGAAAGATCGACTTCACGCCTGAAACTGGGCAAACCGCAAATTGACTATGAACATAAAGATAGCGGTATGCAGCGTTTGCATACTTGGTGATACACTGCACGGCAGTTAGACCTGGAACGTTCACGTAAGATGCGAACCAGGCTATATGCATTCTATTCAAATGAGTAAACGGAGTAACTTGAGCACACCATGGATGGACAATGCAACAAATGCAGAAGTGATATTTGAATCCGGGCCCACAAAACTTGTACAGAAAAGACTGTGCTTGCTGAGTCATTTGTAAATATATTCAATTGTGAAATCAGGAACTCGACATTCAGGGTACAATTCGTTTGTAATAGATATATGAAATCTCACAGCATCGACATTACGATTCGGAAAGAACTTGCTCTTAACCGCTAACTTTGCAGGTATCAAAGTGCTGTACGGCTGATAATCATCACCCAATACACAACCATGTTAGTAAATCACTGGCACCCTCTATTATTCGTTCAAAACTACATATTTCCATCCAAGTCATAATTATATCAAAGATCCTTCATCCTTTTTCCTACGAGAGGTTTCATTCAAAGTTCAATGTAATTCGAAGTTTTCGTGGTCCACAAAAGCAACTACTTTACAGTAACCGCGGAATAAAAATATAGGGATTGCATTAAAACAACACAAATGTTTTATAAATATGGAGAATCAGCATGTGTATTCAGTTGTCAGGTTAGGTTTAGTCAAAATATTTGTGTCAATTTTATTCTCGAGCAAGTTAAGGCTTGATGCGCAATTGATATGTAATGGCCGAGAGTTTATCTATAACAAACTTGAACAGCAAAGAAAAACCTTCGACAAATTGATATAGAGATTGGAATGAATAACTTTCGGCCAAGCAATTTGCTAATATGTGATTCACCGTATCCAGAATGTTAAACAGCAGGACCAAGTCACTGCTGAGACGACGGTACGAAAAGTCAAAGTGGTTAATAGTTGCATTCCTCTCCTCGTATGGCCTGTTATATAGCCCGGTCACCAGTTTTGTAGCGCGTTGGTATACGCGCTGCAGCAAGGTCGTGTCCTTTCAATCTTCTATGGAGCGTACGCTAGTCCACACTTTGATGTCATCCGAAAATAAAATGATTTTGTTGCGTAATGTTTTAAGTATATCGTTAGCTTACAGCAGGTATAGTATTAGCCCCAAGACAGAGCCTTGATTTACGCTACTTGTGAATTCTACTGTGCTGCATAGTGTCCCATCAACTCAGACCCTGATAAATCTACCAGTCAAGTAATCCTCTATCCAGGCTAATAATCTGCCGCACATCCCGAGGTGTTCCAATTGGAACTGGTAACAACTTCACTGGTCTGCAGTTAAACAAATCGGATCGATTCGCTCCTTTGTATATCGGAGTGATTGATCCAATTTTTCAAACACTAGCAACTTTGCTGCAAATCAGTGACAGATTGAAGAGTTTATTTCCAGTGGATCATTTAGAGCAATGTATTATATAACTATGCACTTTCCATTCTTCTGTAACAAGTTCATTAAAACATTTATAGGAAATGCGACAACGAAAGAAGGACGTGAGTAGAGATGAACTTGAATTATTGATAATCACAATTCATCAGACATAACGCCCATTATTCTTCCATGTAGAATTTGAACTCCCTGAAGAATACAGAAATAAAAGTATGTGATCGCGTTTCGTGCGGAATATTGCATCCAATTTACTTCACATGGCTTTATCGTATTTGGCTTTTTTCGCTGTTATTACGATTTAGTTTTTCTTCATATTCCGTGAGCATAAGGTCTTAGTTTATGGATGGAGTGAATTTAAAATCTAAGTTGTCAGCGTCAACCTTTACGACAGACGTTTTACTTAGCACAAAGTGTAATAAAATCTGAAAATCGTCTAGAATGTGAAATGGTTTTTTTAATCAGCAGCTCAAAATGTAAAAACTGTGTCATTTTTATTTTTTTATCAGAAAAAAATTAAGGCTTAAGGAACAAAACTCGGTTGTCTCATTTCGAAAGGGAATTGTACTCACATGAACCAATCAGCCACAGGTAGGCGTCCTAGTTTTATCACACTATTCATCGAGTAGGTAATGTGTGCCAGAATGTGTCGGCAGTATGAGGATTTTATAAAATTCTCAAAATTGATTGACCTTCTTGTAAGCCTCGCATAAAGATTTCAAATGACGACAGAGTCCTTTTCGGTAGGAAACATTTTTTCGCAGAATCTGCTGTTCCCCACTTTGAAGATGACGATTTACATAGTGCCTCCAAATTACAGAATCAAGCATAATTAATTCTATTACGTTGCGTTAATTGAATGAGTTGTTATGTCTTTTTTACAAACGTCTTTGTACCTCTAGTGCCGTAGGATCAAAAATCGGCGTTCTCACTCCAACTCTCTATCATTTCGATCCTTGATCCGAATTTTTGTATTGTGTGAAAAAGGACTCGGCCAGCGTAAGCGGCGCTGCCTAATTGGGTGATCATGCTATGTAGACAAGCTCCAGTTAGAACTGCTGCATTCATTAACTCGTCCATCCACGATATCTTCAAGATCTTGCAAATTCTTATTCAATGAATCGCATTCAGCTTCTGTTCGTCTATTGCATGCTGACAAATTTTCACAGTGACGCTGGGAATGGACCTGAATTCCGAAATCTAATGACGTTATCGCATGAAATGTAACACATTGTCAAACGGTATACGTTGATTGTAACACTGGGGAACATAGATATACATTTAACGTATTAACGCGAACGTTTCGAAGTGTTCGACATTATTCGTTTTCCCAATTTATTTCACAAATATTGAACGCCTACCGTGAATTATCCAGGTCGAAGTGTGAAAAAAATATATACGTTCATTCATTTTTTCTTTCATAGTGAAAGAATTATTGCGAGAAGGTATGCTCACTTGTTTGCATGTGTAGAATTAATCATAGTAGCATGATTTTCATCAAATATTTCATTAAAGTTGATTTAGGGTTATTCAAGGTTTTTAATGGTCTAAAATGCAACAAGCTTGACAACAACCATAGGATGGTAAAAAATAAAATTTGAGTGTATAAACAATATAAGAACATAGATGAAACAGTATATAGGTGTTCTGCAAACAAATAATGCAATACAAACTCGTCTAATTTTTTTTAAATTCATGCAAGCTAGTGGCGTGTAAACTGTTCCAAGTAAAACATACACGGATAGAGTAAAACTACCTTCAGGTGATAATGGGGTACGACAAGCACATGTTCATGGGTCATGAAACTCCTGTTATCCATTCGCTTAAATAAATTCTGTAATGGATGGTTCGGAGTTTGGAATGTTTTGTAAAGTAAGATAAGTTCTCCCCAGATTCCTTGATAGGGAAAATCGAACAGATTTAGTTGAGCTATACTTTCTTAATATGGTTTGTTCCAGATGCTGAGAACTTGTTTCGTTGAGCGGAGCCACGGAGACCATGACTGCAAACCGTATTTCATGACTGGTCTCAAGTATATATTCATAACCTTCGGGAATATCTTGGACAAAAATTTCCCGAATACATGTTTGAGTGGATTTACAACAAGTGTTGCTTTTTTAAAGGCACTGTTAGTTTGAAGTGATATTTTGAAAGTGGAGCATATCGAGACACATGAATCTTTTTTTCTCCCTGCATTGTGCAAGGACATGCGAACCTATGTGATATGTAAACTCTACTCAATTCCTCACAATAATGATCCAGCATTTGTTGAATTTAAACGGCAGTTTGTTCTTCAACGAATAGCTGTAAAGCGTATCAAGATCCTTTTGTAAAGGCAATAAATCTTCTGGACTACGAATGTTGCGCAAATCTTCATGTCGTCCGCATATAACGAAATCTTACATCGACAAATTTCCGGTTTTTCATTGACATAAACCAGAAAGAGGATCGGACTAATGACTGAACCTTGGGGAACTCCACTATTTGCTGCAATTGGTTTGAATAATGCACCATCAACATGTACCTGGTTAGTGCGATTTGTTAAGTAGTCATTTAGCCAATTTAGCAACATTCCACGGATACCAAGCCTTTCAAGCTTTTTCAGTAGTAGGGAATTGTCAACACGATCGATTGCGTTTAAGATATCTAAGTAGTAAGCGTGTATTGCTTGTCCTTTATCTACCGATGTTGTCCAATCATCTAGCTTGACCATTAAATTAGACAAACGGAAATAATTTCGTCTGAATCAATGCTGCTTTCTCAAAAGCAACTGTTTATTCTCGAAATGTTTCATGAAATCATCAACAATGAGTCGCTCAAGTAATTTTGAAATCACTGGTAACACAGTAACGGGTTTGTAATTGGAAACATCGGAGCGATTTCCACCTTTGTAAATTGGAGAAATTATTCCTTCTTTCTAATCTGTATGAATCACTCCGCTTGCCGGTGTTTCCTGGAACAAATCAGTGAGAGGTTTGCATAGCAAACTCGCAAATTGTTTTAAACTCTCCGGGGTTATTCCGTCGGCTCCAGGAGACTTTCCGGATTTAGGATTAAATAAATCTTGGAGGACGCGTTTCTCAGGGAAACTTATTTCACTCAGGGCAACCGTGTTTATACATGTTGGATTTGAGCTGTTTATTGCATGTTATATCGGGTTAAATACCGATGAATAAAACTTGGCTAAAGCACCAGCAGTTTCTGCTGCTCTTGATGTTGGTCCAGCTGATGTGTTCACGGACGCTACTTAAGGTTTCACTTTAGCTTAATCGTTAACCGTATGATATAGTATTTTGGGGTTTTGATCCATCATGCTTGATATCACTTCTTGGAAGCACAACTTGTCTTGGATGTCAAATTTGTTTACTTTGTTTCGAAGTAAACATATGTTTCCCAGGTCTCGGATGATGGGTTTTGCCGACGGTGTCGACAAGCAATGTTTTGTTCCGTTAACAACTTACGACGCGTTTCATGGTGTTTGTACACAACAGTTAGACAGGTTAGATAACTATTGTCAATAGCTCGAAGAATCTACCAATTGTAAATCAGTTGACCTTGCAAAACACTTTTGGATAGTCTGATTACGACCAACCTGCTCAATTTTATGTGCAAACACACGTACTTCAGTTTATACCTATGGGCTTGATTAAAAACGTCTCTATTCTGATGCATTTCAACCGAATACACCTCACGTCTGATTTTGTGCTGTTTGCGCTAAAGACCAAAACACTTTGCTAGTACCATTTCGCTTCTGAGAAAGAGGTTTCGTCAGACAAAGTGTGTAAGTGCTAACAGAGTTTATGTTTATATCGCATTCACTCACACAAATCGTAAGCTGGCTATGAATAGCACATGACATGGCGGGCGATGTGTTTGCCAAGATTGAAAGGGTGTATTATGAACAATTTGTGCACAACACAAAATGCTGTGTCTGCACACATATTACGCAAGCAGTATAGTTCATGATCGATGTTTTATCGCACCTGCAAACATCTTAAATAATGAAATATTACAGAGCATTGTTATTGACCAAAATCTCGCATATTGAACCCAACAATCTCTACACCAAACTCGTCCTGCATAGTTCCTAACCAGCTTAGAAAGAATCAAGTGAACCTAATTTAAACCTGCATTCTGTTCGTATTCACATCCTGGGAAGGATAAAGCTTATGCGTACGACGTTTCAACAAACTGTTCTAGCCGATTTATTACACGAATGCGTTTACTAGATGTGGCACGAAGTTTTCCAATATGTAGCGAAATTGTTTCTTGCATATTCGAGAATTCAAAATACTCGAGGAAACTGAACGGCGGACACTTTGAAATTCGGTTTACTTCCGAATAATGAGAGTATGTGAAATACACGCATTCCCATCACACACACGCACACATTCAAGCATAAGACGTCCGGTTTCGTGCTGTTCGCAGTCAAATCGTAGGGACTGTATGGTCAGGATGGGCATGCGCTTGCTACGATGATAGAATGGAAAACATGGTGTGCTTGGATGATATTGATGGATAAGGCTGTTACGACCGACCTGCTCAACAGTATGAGCACATGCTTCTTGAGATATTGTTCAAAACCATGACCGTGATCAAACATTCTAAGAAAGAATGTTCTGTATAAAACCGAACGCTGAATTGCGAATGTGACCAGCCGAATTCATCAAACATTGACTCATAAAATGATGAATCATACTCACGATGGTAAAGCTTTCGTTGTGCCATGAAAATAGGACACTTCCACGAAACATACAGTTCAACTTGAATCTTATATGCAAGGAATGGATCATTTTACGTAGATAAAACATTCTCTCTTTTGATCTGATCACATTGTTACCTTTAATTATTATCTAATTGCACTGACATTATACCGTACATATTCTTCGATGTGATTACACGAATACCATAAATATAAGAGCAAACAGGTCAAACAACCACATCAGATTTCGCTTCATCCTTATCGCTTGGTCGCGCATATAATGCTAATCAAATGTATCAGTCTGCAGAAAGATTGATGAATCCTTAATCGCGATCCATCAAAAAGTAGAAGGTAGCTCTGGCCGAAATTCGTGTGACTACGATGATAATGGTGCTGTTTTCGAACACAACCAGGGAGAAAGTCAACATACTGTTGATGAGCTCAACTAAGATTCAAGTGATTACAATGTGGACCGTCGTGATAATCTTTGTGAATATTTTGAAGGGATTGCTTACTTGTTAGTAGTAACAAAAACAAAGATCATCAATGTGTGACAGCGTTCGCCATAAAAGCCGTAGTGAAATGCATAGCCCGGAGTAAGTTGGGAATGTTAGGAAGGTCGCATTTCCTGAAAACCTTCAAAATTTTCGTATCTCAAATCACTTTAGTCTATGCGTTGTGCACGTCAAACGCAACGTGTTTTGAAAAATAAACAATTCACGGTCAACTGCTATAATTTTGGTTTATCGCATAGGAAATAATTCGAGGAAAATTAACCATTATAACATACGTCAGGGTTCAAATTCAGTGAAATAGTTAACTGGGAACTGCAGTTTATTTCTGATAAAAATATTACTGAAAGCTTTATACTAGAACTACGTATCCGTATCCGAGACGTTAATCACAGAACGGATTTTAAAACTAATCGACCAAGCAAATAAATGCACACACCCATTTTCTCATTTATATTTTGAGCGTGTATTAATCATCACTATAATTTATTATCCCCTATTTGAATCTTGAGGACTTTCACAAGGGTTTCTTAATTTTGTATTTCAATTTTTTTTATCTCATTTACATCCTTTATTGTAGCTGGCAGTTTTCCTGGACTCTGTGAGTTTCTATGACATCAATCAGATTCACACCAATACACTATTAAGTCTGACTTAGTATCGTGGCCTATTACATGGTCATATATAACACTGAAGAATTATCTTCTGTTTCAGAGAGATAGGAATTGTTCATTTTTTCTAAAACCTGCGGAGCATGAAACCTTCATGCGCTTGTGATGTACAACTATGGTTGGGATTCACCAACATAGGGCAACAACTGCAATCTTTAGTTCAAATATATACAGACGACTTTCCGACTTTGACCTTTGTTTTGCTAAATAATTTAACAATTTTTTTCTTTATTCTCAAATCATTGTGGCCCGGTATTCAACTCTGGTTGCTTTCGCATTAATCAATTTCGGTGACATTACAGAAGAGTTAAGTGTGATTAAGAAGTGTGCTAATCACGATACCTGTTACGATATTGTAATACTTCACGCCCGCATGTTGAGAACAGCACACAACAAACGCCATATTAAAATAATGAAAAACGTTTTCAGGAGTATGACTATTGTAAGACATATTTTTAGAATGACTTTGTCAAGGTCGGTTAAGCGAAACCAACTTAGTGAAGGCTGAAATTAAACCGGTGGGCACGAAATTTGTTTACAAATAAGATAAAACAGACACTTGACATATGCAGATTATGAACAGTGTTGTGATGAAAAGATTTGCCTGCATAAAGTAATCGTGCATTTTCTTTCGTTTCCATCTGCTTGATTAGTGCGTTCTCTTGTGTTGTAAGATTAATGGTTTACTGGATTAAAGTTGGCATTCATAACCTTCATGATGCATATTTTTCGGTTACCCTTTGCTCGTTCCTTTATTCATAGGAGAATATTGTCTATGGGATCGTTCTCCTGAAATCCTTCCTAGCGTACCACATATCATCCGATGGTTGAGGATCATTTCTAAATCACTCTTAACCTTCATAGTATCAAAAAATAGATTTTCCTTCATTTTATCTGCATCCGTATAACCAATGTATGCTCAAATCTGGACAAATGATCTTATTCAGAAATATCGAACCAAAATAAAATTTCTACTTACATCTTTCATTTAATTTTTCATGTGAATAGCGGATACCAAAGCAGGTGAGTGCTAGTAATTTATCATTTATTTATGATGTGTCAAAATGGGTTACCACACAAACGATTGACTTGAAACAACAACGTTATTTTATCTATCGCGATGAAATATATATATATATATATATATATGCTTGTTCAATTCCACTGAACAAGATCCCTATTTCTCTAACTGAAGCCAACATTTATTCCTTGTTCAGGAACTAATAAATTTAGAATCTCTTCAGCTCCTTACTTGGTTTCATACATGATTAATCAATCAATGATTGTTCCAGAGTTCAAAATGCCCCGGGCAATTTATTAATTGAAATTCAAATGTAATCTTTATTATTTCAATTTAATTTTTCAAATTCATTCGCATGTAGGTCTAGGCCTGGGTATCCAGACAGCATTTTGTTCAACGTACCGTATTTATTTTGCCACAGTTTACATGGATCAGTCTTGTGGTTTCATATAATGTAATTCTTTCAGCTTTGTGGTGAAATTAATTTAGTTATTGAAAGTTCGTCTTCAGGCATAAAGTCATTGTCTTCTTCTTCTTCTTTTACTCCCACATAATTGGTATCACGTCCAAGTGGATATTATATATGTAACGAGAAGCATATACGCACATTACTTCATAATCACTTCATAATCCGTATATTTCGTCGAAGGACTTGTGTAAAATATTGAAGAACATTTATTGGTTTCTGCAAAATGCGATGTCATAGCAACTCGTCTTTCATTATTCTAGTGTTAACAAAGCTTGATGAGAGTGAGTGATGTATTTTTATTAAAGGTCTCACCTTTTTGTAGGCAGAAAATAATATTTTCTAATATAATATTAAAAGGATTGTTTCGTGCGAAGAAACATATTATCTTGAAAAACGTTCTAATATCTCTGCGTGTATTAATTACTTATGAATTACGACCGAAAGTTTGCTGTTTGCACTTATGTGTAAAAGATAGTTGAGTTAAAAATGATTGTTTTGACTCAGCGGAGATTTGGCAACAATAGGCTAAACCCTAAACTTTGAAAGCAGTGATACGTTAGCCAGATTTGCAAAACTCAGTGTGTTAAATCTTATGAAGACATCATCTTGACACCATGGTTACATACTTACACATCATGCTTACACACATATTCGGCTTTTGAAAGCAACTTGCAATTAAACGTTTAATCAAATCGCACACAATTATGGCCCTTTAAAAGATGATCAAGGATAATGGATATGCTGGCAAATGAGAATCTTTGTTCATGATCTTGGGTTAAACTCCATTTACATTTGTGCGATCGCATGTGATGTGGTTGTACTAGCCTTATCGAACAGCAGCATGTTGTTCACCGTAATTCCATTGTTTCAAGGTTTGCGAATCCTGATCATACTGTCCTTACCTTATAAGTGCAAACACCGAAGAGCTGGTGTGAATTGGGCGTGAAAAAAATGCACTCAATTGATGATTATAATATTCCTTGCTAAGGTGTAGTACGGAGCAGTGCTGTGCATAAATAGATCTTTTAATCTGTATATAGAATATGAATTTACAGCGTTCTAGAAAGGGCGGTGGATTATGTCCATATTAGGACTAATATATGATATGGAAGACAAATTCGAAGGAATAACAATGGAATACTGTCTTTAAGTTCACATCTAGATTCTCGCAAATAACTGCGTCGGATAAATAAGTTGCAAGCTAAGCACATGACTACACGTAGACCGGATAGCCATACGCCGACATGATCTTTATTCCCAAATCTCAATACACATTGACTAATTCGCTCATCAGTTTGACTATGCAAAGGAACTGACGCACGAATGCACACGAATTCTTCGAAGCGTGGCAATTAATAACAAACACGATGAACACCAAAGAATCCAATATAGCAGACGTTTTGAAATCAGCTTTGACGTTGATATCATCTAGCCTGATGACGAAACGTCTAGCAACAAGGACGCACCCTCAAGTAACATCAATTGATCACTATTTACAACGTTGGCTCTGAATATTGTCCTTCACTGCTAAACATATGATGTAGTATAATCATTACAACACAAACATACACACCTAAAAAATAAGGTTCCTCCCAGGCAAATGTGATATGCATGTGACAGAGTCGTGACAATGTGGGAGGATCATCCATTGATGTATATCATTAAAATATTCACAATTTGAATGCAACGAATGACATAAAAGTAAAGGAATATTCCTTTGAATGAACATGATTGATTTATATATGCTTATTATTTTTTTCTTTTGATTTTTATATGCGGTATCAGCCTTTACAAAAGGTATGTTAAAAAGTGTTTAATTTCACTGGTGGATAAACGGCTAAATTTTTCAACCCACCCAGTCCATAGGCATTAAGCATTAACCACATCAGCAAACATGTTGTAAAGTCGTGAAGTACATACGCGATGATTGTCAAGCAATACAGAACCCTTGGGCACAAAGCCAAAGCCTGGAAAAAATAAAGGCAAACATTTTGAAAACAAAAGGTTGATAGAGAGCGTTTTGAGCTGCAAAATCCTCGGATGCGTAAGGAGTTAACGGCGTTAGCGTCTATCAAAGAATATGCAATTTAGCAAGTTCTATATAACAAACTTATCGAATAGGTAGCTAAAATTATCTCAAAACAGATTGACTAATCAGATTGAAGTAACGCAAGGGACAGGCGGGAAGACCTCCGAATAAAAATGGAGTTTGTCTGATCGGAGTTCTCATGTGTTGTGAGTTTCGAGTGTGAAAGCAATTAGCGTAGAATTGGTTAAATTTAGGCATGAATCGTGACACAATGAACAGGAAATTGTGTTCCCTTCAGGGCGAATTGATTGACATTGATACGTGTGCCATCGAAGCCTGTACAATCTTAGTGATGAACCTTAAGGCGAGATATGGGGTGTGACCTTGATGACAAGATGTAATGACATCCCTGTACCTTAATTTAATCAAAGAAAGATATAATGAGAACATACGTATTCTAATTTTACTTAAACATGCGACAATACTAAGATCAGTTTGATTCAAATAGCAAACGTTATGCTGAATCCCAGCGCATCAAATCACGTTGTTTGAATGAAGCATTTGTTAATTTGTTTCAAGGTCAAATTCGGCCTACATGGAATTAGTCAAGTGAAAGATCTATTGCAATAAATGAAGAGTTTTTTGAATTTCCAAATAAACTTTAACTGACAACACCTTCGATCACTTCTCACTGGCAATTCAGGACCAGGTTAAAAAGATATAATTTGTGCTGGAAGAATTATTGTCAGATCAGTGAGATCATTGTGACGTCAAATGATTATGCCTTCTTGTGTTAATCGAATTCAATCCTCAGTTCAACCAATCGAGTCTATTAGTGCTTAGTTGGAATTGGGATGTTACAAAATCTATTGAAGTATCGAGCAGTCAGATGCCGATCTGCTTGTTTTGAATCAACATTGAGGCTTTATAAAAACGAATATAATAAAGAAATGATAACTGTAGCTGATGACTACATATTCTTCAAGTGTAACATTAGCGCAGTATGGTTTAACGATACCCGGTAATTCAAGTTACGTAACAGTCTAAGTCGGGAAGAACAATCTCAACCGCGGTAATCTGTCATACGATTTTAGTTGCACGCTGAGGGCATAAACGACGTTTAGCGGTAGAAAGAAAAAATGGTCAGTTCCTAGCTGGGTATGATGTTTTACGAAGTGCATCTACAGTGAGAAGATAAGTTAGTTTATTCCCATAGAAATAGAGTAATTATCCTTATATAATATTTCGTTTGGAAAACAAAGTTGCGCATGAAAATAAACTTACATTTCGCGACAGCATCAGCCAGCCTTATTATAAATGTCAATATTTGTTCATTCACGATACTGTTCTGTGCCCTAACTTTGAAAATGATGGCATTGCTTGGAAAGGTTCATAATACGAACCAACTGTTTCTAATAGAGATTCCAAAATTGATCCCTGGTCACACGGAAGATTACTTAATTTATTCATAATGTCGCCACCTGATAACAGCTAACAAATCAAACCAGGTAGTGGTGTAAAAGAAAAAAAGGATTACATTATAACTTCAAATAGGTCAATTTTATGCGTTTCAGGAATTAAGGTTTCACTTGGTTTACTACATTTTCAATGCTTTGATGCTCAGTGAACAGTAACTAACAGTTTACAACTGATGACGGTAAATACTTAGAAACCGATTGTGATATGTGTGTGCAAGTGATATGAGCACTCTTAAGAATGATATTCCAATTCATTTGATCGACTGACGTAGATCCAAAGGTTGAATGTGTTTCAAGGCTCAATGATCGCATTATCTATACATAATGACCGCAAACAGCCAGAATCTGATTGTACTGTGCCCAAGAAAGCGGCGTAATCTCAGTGCAAACGTGCTGAGTTGAAAACAAAATGATTTCGAAATTATTCATTCTGTTTAAAAAATACAATTAGGCAAAATACATATAAATCGTACTCTGAAAATGTCAGAATTTGTAATATTAATTGCTGCTATTTTATTTAATGAAGTACATTTACAGAAGAGAAATTATTGAAATTCATTTAAGTTAAAAATATGAGAAAAATTTTGATAGACCGAAAACATCCTGGTTGATATTTTAGTCACATAATGCAGTATATTTTTTTAAAGGCAATCAGCCAATTATATCATTATTACTACACAATGTTTTTCTTATATTCACAGTAATCGATTATCAGCAATTCGATTCATGTGAGTCTCGTGATGTCGCCTAAAACGATTTCAAAAATATTTTCCCATGCTCACAATCTGATACGTATCATTTCGTCGTATTGTTCACAGTAATAACTGATTTGTCGGAGGGTAAGTAGCTTCCACAATTAGTTTTTCTATAAAAAGTTTATTTTGCGCATTATTTGTTTTTGTGAACAACAAATCATGATGATGTTATAAATATTCATGTACAACAAATTGAATAGTATTTCACACACATGTATCTGAAAATTTCTAGATTATATCGGCTGATTACTAAATGCTAAATTTCATATGATTTCATGTTTCGCTAAAATCTTTCGAAAGGTTACACGTAAAAGGTGAAATCAAATGGTGTAATTCGTCAGGAATTCTCCAATAAGGACGGTCTCAAGCCCGTCTGAGAAAGGAGAAGGGTTGTGCTTATGACAAGCAACCATATTCTGCAAAGCCTGCATTGCTACAGAAATGCTGACAACAAATCCGAAAATTCTACTTATCAATGGATATAAGAGTTCATCAAACTTATAAGAAGTCCCATGACGGATGAATATGGAAGCCAAAAGGAAGTTTTCAGCTGAGCTCCTTGCGCCAAAAAGAACGAATAGACTTGGTTGCTCGAACGTTCGAAGGCTGTATCAAGCTGGCAAGCCGGCTCAAGCCATATATGAGCTTAACAAGTATAATCTGATTATACTTGGAATATCCGAGGTGAGATGGACCGACTCTGGACAGTGAAAGCTAGATAGCGGTGAGAATATTATTTGGTCACAAAGGCAAGACAACCTTCATCATAATAAAGTCGCACTGCTTGCAGGCAGAAAGACCAGTAGTGTGTGGACAAGCATCTTCCATATGCCAGACTAAACTCAAGCTTTTGCAAAATCTGAATTGTGGAAGCAAACACTTCAACAGAACATGCATCGTAAGAGGAGAAATAGACGTTTTACGAAGATATGCAATCCGTTTTGAGGGTCATTCCAAAGCACAACGTACTGGTGGTAATGGAAGATTTTAATGCTAGAACCAAAAATGTAAATACGGGCAGGAAACGTATCATAGTTGTGCATGGTTTTGGTCAACAGAGTGATAATGTGGAGAGGCTACTTGACTTGTGCAAAATGAACGATCTTGTCATTGCAGGCACCCTATTTCTTCACAAAAACATCCATAGAATAACCTGGTCTACTTCGACGACAAAAAAAGTCAAGTTGATTACATGATGATAAATGGTGGATGGGAGCGCTCGTTACAAGATGTGGATGTCATATGTGGTGCCAATATTGGTAGCAACCATTTCCTGGTTATAAGAAAGATTTGTTCGGAACTGAGAAGGGCTAATATCGGAATTCATCGCAGCCCACGGTTGAAAGTAAATAAGCTGAGCGATGACGCCAAGAGAATAGCACACTAAAGGACGTCAGAGAAAAAGTCCTTGGGTACAGACTGGAAGGAAAAGCGTCGTGGATCTCGTCAAAAACCTGGCAACTAATAAAAGAGAGAAAAAATGTAACGCATGCTAAGCAAGAAACCGTCAAATGAAAGAAAAGCCATTACTGAAGAGTATAGAATGGAAGATAAACTGGTTAAATAATAAGCGAAGAAAAACAAAAAAACGGTATTTAGAAAACCTGAAACAACAAGCAAAACATGCGTGTCGATTGAATGATTTGAGAACGTTATATCAGATTAATCGAAAGTTCTGGCGAGAACATTTTGAGCTCAATTTGAACAGCCCACCGCCTCAAATCAACTTCGATATACCCGAGGAAGCTACAGACCTCGAATTCAACTCAGACCCCATCAGCCTCCAAAAGGTGCAATTTGCTAGAATTATGTGAACTACGTTTCAACAAAATTTGTGGAAATCACACGTTGGTCTTATTCACAAAGATTTAGCGTATAAGAGAAAGACAAAACCGTATACTCAAGAAGTTATCAGGATATAATTATGAAAAACATCTGATGACTGTAATAAGGCATTGTCCGAAACTAAATATTCTAGTATCATGAATTTGTCTAATTTTACGCGCGTGAGCAAATTATGCTGGAATGAAGTTTCGAATTTCTGAATAACTGAGTGTGAGGAAAGTTGATAAACTTATCCCTTGTATCGAAGGCTATTTGAATAGGCTTAAAGGCGAGCATAATGATATGATATGGAAATATTTCTTTTCTGTCATGAAAAACCAAGAGCAAGGGGAACAAAATATTGATTGGCAAAAATGTCAAGCGATTCTCCACCTCAAGCAACATACCGATATAGCATCACTAAAATTGATAGGGAAAAGAAACGCTAATGAACAAGTGTAATAATTTAGACAAGGTCCGTAAGTTCTTATCCGAGACTTCTTATGAACAGATAGATAGGAGTGAAACGAAGAAACGAAGAAGAAAATAATAATATGAAGTGCCAAAATGTAATTTCAAGGTACTTACGTAGCCTTGATGACCGATTGTGAAAGATTTTTTTGGTATAGCTTATATCTGAAACCAACTCTCAATACTAGATTTCACGGTCTGCTGAAGAGCTCAAGTAAGAGCAAAACTCGAGTTCAATGCTTGTATTATGGACTTCTGAATTGTTTGATGGGTTTGGATATGTTGATTAGTCACAAACACAAACAACATGTTCTCCAAAACCGCCTTAGTTTAGCACTGTATTCGGGATTTGAAGATAAGCATATGTATTCTGATCACATTGTAATTACATTTTACAGAGCAAAAATTAAATTCATAGATTCCTTTCTAAGAAAAGCGTTTTCAGAGCAAATGTTTAAGGCATCTGTGGGAACAGCCACTTGTGCTGAATAACCGAAAAAATATAGAATCGTCCCTTGAAGCACAGCTTTCTCAATAGATTGCGCATCAGATTTTAGCATGTTGATATCAGCATAATTAAGTCTGTCAGAAATGAAATATTTACGATGATCGATCTTCACATCACAAATTATAAGGTTTTATTAGTTTGTGTCATGCTGTGTGCATAAGATTGACCATTCTTAGAATCGAGACAACAATATTCAGTTCTGCCATTCAGACGAGAATTTCAGCATTCAGATTTCGATGTCCCTGAGAAGAGATAATTATTCGAACTTAGAATTCTCCCGTGTATTTTGCTGCTCACATTTATATAAATAACTTATATACTCACACAATAATTATGGAGGAACGAAAAGCGTTTTGGACGACTAAATCTTATGGTACGGAAAACAGCAAAAACATGGTTACTCTATTAAAAATAAGTAAGATAAAACACGCAAGGATAAAATAATGAATGGCTTGCATGAATATTCATGCAGGAAGTTATGAAAATTCCAAACTTAGGAAAGTGACTATTGATCATTTATCACTTATTTAATCACCCGGTTGATGCTCGCAGATTTTTGTCGCAAAAACCAAGTTATTCTACAATCAAACAACATTATCAGTCTCGCTTAATGTGCCACATTTTGTTAGATATTTTATGATGTTTAAATTAGTACGCATAAATTATATTTAACAAAAATGAACACCTGATAATTTCTTGCTCAGACACATTTGGCCTCACCTTCGAAAGATTAATGTGCATCAATATAATTTCACAGATATACAAAAAGTCAAAGGAGGTAAATAACTGCTTAAGAATTCCGTTTTATTATGCGTATGTTAACATAAAAACATGTAATGTTGAATCATATTTTAGAATTGACGATAATTTTGTAGAATAAAACTATACTTGCTATAGATACGAGTATATATTTTCCCAGATTGAACGACATCAATTTATCACAATTATCTGTGATGTAAGAATATGCCCTTAATGAACTATTCAAGAGCATTCAAATAAATGCTTAAGCTTCGATAACCAATGACATGTAAAATTAGGGGTGAATGAATGTTCCAACAAATTAGTAATGATGATGAAGTATATCGTCAACTAAAGTTAACTCATATCTTATCAAACACTTTCACGACCGACATCTGCAATGGATTTGAATTCAGTCACATAATATTTCTATCATCTATTAATCGTTTCAAATGTTTTCCCATACCAGTTTGTAAGTGAAAATTCGTATACACTGGTATGCATTTCCTGAACGATTACAACCGTGTTCCCGATATAACTGACATCGGTTCAAAGAAACCAAAATAAAGCTTCCTGTAAAGTAATGTTTGATAACCCGATTGCGAACAAAACTATGCTGAATCCAAAATGATCAAGCTTTTATAACGCTTCAGTCTGAATTCAGCAGGGTTTCAGCACATCGACAGTTTATTATGTTGATTGTTAACCAACCGTTCAACGCACATATAATCCGACTAATCTTGATGAGCTTGATAGAAACATTGACCGTTCAACCATCCAAAACGCATCAAGGTAAAGACAGGTAATGATTTGTGTAGAACAGCTTCAATACAGCCACTTTAAGGAATGCTCATTCAGCACTGGCGACAGAAGTCTCACTCATTTCAAAGATGATGCTAGACGCCACGTACAACGCGCTATTACAAAATAAAGTTGTAGTGCTGACTGCGAGGATAACCGAAGTATCCGTTCTAATTATCGTAATTAGATTAATTGCAGGCACTGAAACAGGAAGTAACTGATTGAGATAACTCATGCCTCTGCGGGTGATTATCAACCGTAGATAAGGAAAACTTCAAGAATAAGATCACTCGATAAATTGTCGATCTAAACTTGAGTATTATGCTTCGAATATACTTCGAAATAGAGAGAAGTGGAAAATCGTAGACTACGGATTGGTTGGTATTTAACATTATTTACGTTTTATCGCCAGCAATACGTTTTTATGTGAATTGGGAATCCGGGGTTCTATTAGGTGTCTATCTTTCCGATGAATAGCACTCTTGATCGTGAGCCGTCTTATCTGCAAGTTTGTTGAAACGTTTGGCGAGAATTGTGTAAAGTTAACCATGGTCCGTGTGCGTTTTCTGTTTGAAATTCAAGAAGGATTAGGACTTAAATTTCTCAGTCATGTGATACATTTGTTGAAGCAAGTGAGCTTTGGTTGAGTTAAGTTGAGACTGTTTTGAATATAGAAAAAGTTCTGCTTTAGTTGACAATTTTTGTTATTAAAATATAAGCATTACCCTTGAATGGTTATGTTCAGTGGATGTGTACTAATAGCTGAAATGTTTCCGATTCGTCTGTTGCATTCACGGAATTAAAAAATCGACAATCGTGTTTCGAATAAAATCCGCGGAAAAGATCGATCTGGAAATAATATTGATATCTCATCCGGAAGCCAGGACAATAACGCATATGCACATCAAATGTGTGGGACGATGCAAGGAAAAACAAAATGTTGAATTGCGTTAGGCAGGGCGGAAACGGAACAAGGGCGAAAAGCATAGAATGTAAACCAGCGAACTTTAAGTAATGGTCACATAATTGGTCCAGCTAATACTGTTTCACATTGTTACGTCAAGATACTCGAAGTGACTGCATCTTTTAAACATCAAGTAATCAAATCTCACACGATGATCGTTTGTCTGCATACCTAAACATCGTTGTTCATGTCATAGCATTTTTAGGGATTTAAGGATGAACCCAGTTTCAATGAACATTGGCCAATTTTTATCATTATTGATTCTAATGCTTGTTTTTTGACTTCACTATTTCTTTTACATGCAATCGTTAGTGCATATTGGCTACAAAGAAGATCAGAAATGTTAATACAGAATAAAAGTCGGGAAAGTACAGTTGCCTGCAGCACACCAAACGGAAACGGTGACACAGGGGAATCTGCGTCATTCACGACAGTATATTTGAGACAACCTTCAATGAAGGATGCAATTTAAAAAAAATGCTCAACGGGACAACACATTCAGAGATTTTTTGGAGTTTCAGTTACCGTGCAGATTTATTGATTATTGTGATGGAATATAACTGACAGTCTGAAAAACTGGAACAAAACTTTAAAACAGTCAGTTTTGTGTACTTTAACAAAATGTGGTTTTGACGCCACAATAGATTAGGGTATATATGTCAATAAACAAACCAATGATATTTTCATCAAATTATCTTTTTTTATTTAAGATGAACAAGGATATAGACTCCGTGATTATATATTGCTTCATTGTTCACATACTTTGCAAAACAACTCACTGTGAAATTTCATTATAGGGAAAAAGGTGGAAATTCCGTATGAAATTGTAAGTCACATTATCGAAAAGTTCATCAAAAATGTAGCTAATTAGATTACTGAAGGCTGTATAAGAACCAAAATAGGTTATAATTGTCGATATATAACGCGCATTCTCGATAAATGCTTGTAACACGTATTTGAATAATGAGTAAAACAAATCACACGTGCACTGAAACTACCAGGGCCAATAATCACAATCTAGCAGTAATAGTAAGAAAACCGGTAATTGATAATTTATGGGTTGGGAAGCGTCGGCAGATGTGGCAAACACTGAGGTCGAAAGAAGCAGGTCATCGATAGTTGAGAAAATCTACGAAAAACCAGAGTTTCACGCGAATTATGTTTCAAAATAACTAAAAATGTGATTCACATTCATAATACGGTAAAATGGATAAAGAAGGAAAACTGTGCGTGGAGTAAACATAGACTTCAGGCAACAATTAAATTAAGGGAATCTGACCGGTTGTTAAGGAAAAACATTATGTTATGCCTAAATTCAGATGAGGAATATAGAAAATCGCTGTGAAGTGTGAACGTGTGTTGGTGAGGCTAATCAGAATAAAAACAAAAAAACCGCCGGGTGCAGATCAAATAACTCAGTTCCTCCAAAAATGGGCTCATGCTATATTATCACCACTCTCTTATCTCTACAAACTTTTACTGAGTTGCAGCAAGATACCTACCAAATGGAAAAGTGGATTAATCAGTCCGATATGAAAAAACAGGAAGCGTACGATGTATCTATCTGCGAACCAGTCACATTGACGCTGGTAGTCTCTGAATTTCTGAAACGATTTGTAGCTAGTGAATTGATCAAAAAAATTTGCGAAAGCATAAACTCCTTTCCATCTCACAGCACGGATTCAGGATAAGAGACTCATGTCTCAGCAATCCACTCATATGTCTACATAACTGGACTCCACCAGTGAAAAATTGAGACCATATCCATGCTTCTTCCTTGGATATGTTTAGAGCTCTTGACTGTGGAAACCACAGCACACTGTTACCGAAATTTAAGCAACTTGAGGTGGTTGTCCGATTATTAACTTGGATGCAGGATTACTTGATTTGTAGAGTCATCAGAGCTGGCGTTGTTGGGCAATATCCAACACAGTATAAGTTACTTGTGGCTAACATCAAATCTCCTTTTTTTGAAAATAATATTTATGTACGTATTGAATTTATTTCATTTGCGGTTAAAATCAAAATTCGGATTTGTGCACGCACCATAGAAGATTGCTGACTTCAACAACGTTTACTCCAAGCACTTCATAAATAGAAAGAAACTTATAAGAAACTGCATATAATTGAACATCAAAAAATGTTGAACGTTAAAAGACGCTCAATGCTTCGAATTCACATATTCTCTGCGATCTCAGCAAATTTCGTGAGATTGAGAAGAGAAAGACGGGCGTGTGCACTAGCAGTAACTTGAGTTCTCCACGCCCGTGTTCCGTGGAATACAACAGTCCTGGAAAAGCTCAGCACTGTTAAGAGTTATCATCTGTAGTATCACAATGCACTTACGCGCACGGATAATTTACACCTATATCCGTCTAACGCTGAAATACTCTGTCCAAACATAATTGCCATGGTTGAAAAAGGTAATGGCTTTGATGCAACACGTACACCACCGCGCTACAAAACTGGTGGCCTGACTACACAACAGGCTATACAAGGAGTGGATTGCAACTCTGAACAGATTTGAATTTTCGTCTGTCATGTCAGGTGTAAATTGCTCATAAGGTTCAACATTCCGCATAGAGTGAATCACCATTTTGAACACCAATTACACCGGCATGAAGCACGTGGTAGGAGCTGCAAGTTGAATATACCACTCTCTAGATCAAATTGTCGAAGCTTCTGCTTTGATATTCAAGTGTGTTTCACAAGGAAATCTCCTCGCGCACATATTATTCTTGAATCAGTTCTAATTGTCTGCAAGGCTGAAATTGTCAAGTATATTTTGACGAAATCAAACGTCGCATCTCAATATATATGCTGGTTTTCCGTATTTTTAATATATCTTTGTTTTTATGCATTCCCGATATGTTTAATCGATGGTTATTGTAAAGTATTTGCTTTTTGCACCATTAAAACTTTGAATGGTTCGAAAGAATTACCTACAGCTTGTGTAAGCAAAGTAGTGTTCAGGTAACAAAGGTTTACAATTTATTTTCCGATTTACGAGAGAGAAAACCCTAGTCCAGATACCCTTTGCGCAGCAAATCTCAGAAAATATAAGCATTTTCGTCGAGCGTTTTTCAAGAAAACGGTGAAACATCAAGCATAGTTATATTTTATATAATCACAAGCCTGTTACATGCCGAGTGGTTTAGGATACTGTCAAGACGTCAATGCCGTGAAAAAATGTGAGAATAAGATACAAATATTATCTATCGTGTTTACGCACATATATACACGTCAACCACATACACTGGAATCATTAAGTTTGTTTGCTTCTGTTGTCACTTCGAAATTCTTTGCCAAGCGATTTCATGGCAACCTATTTATGCTCAACCCTCATCAAAACAAAAACCATGACAAACTGCATATTTTTCAACAGAAACAAATGACAATGTTAGCGGTGAGTTTGGAAAACGTAAACATCTATCTTTAGATTGTTTGGGTTAATGTTATCGTAGATTGACACATTTTTGTCTACAATACTGTTCGATTCATGAAACCGTTTATTACCAGATTTGCAATTCCAGGTCTTTTAATTGTGCAAGCAATCGTCAAAGATGCAAACAGACATTTTACCTTTGGTGCGACGGATTTTGTATAGCTGATTAGAGTACATTGAAAACATTACCGTATTCTACATGAGTGTGGCCGGGATATTCTCAACAGACTTATCCTACAGTGACTTTCGAAATCACTACTAGTTTAACATTTTTACACTATTTCGAAGTATTTGAAACCTGAACTATACTGCTTCTAGCTGATGAGTGTAAACAGCACCAAACCGGTCGTGGGGTGGCTGGGTGTATTTTGGTGTGACCGAATTGCAAGCAAATGCCGATTAATACATTCCGTTTTCATAATCTGATGTTGCAACAAGCTTTCACCATATTGTGTGCCTTATTCGGTTTTATGCTTTTTGTCATTTTCAGAAATTAAACGGTTAGTCGTGTTAATTGTTACTCCATCTAGCCCAGTGTTGCTTTTGGGGAAATTGAAAGATTCATCTGAACCATGGGGAGATTAAAATAGAAGGCTTTTTAAACATATAGTCTTGAAATGTTTCACGGAAGACCATTTTCTATCCATGAACTTTAGAGGGAAACGGGAAAAGTGGAAAGAATCTGTGAGATACCTGAGAGCGTCGGTTTTGTAGTGACAGCATTACGACGGTTATTTCAATGAAACCAATATAACGGTGAACTATGTAGCAATTGTTGTCATCAATATGTCAATACGTTAGCAATCGGTTAGAACAGCTTTTGTGTATCGTTTAACTTCTGGCACAGAAGCTTCGTCAAACCAATGATGATGACGTTTATTCCAATAAGATCAATATTACTGAGAGCGGTGGAGCAATTTTTGGTATTATTATGTCAATGCGTTAGTGCAAGCTCGTTCAAAATATGCACAAGCGTTTCACTACAACCTAAATTGTTAGTGTTGTACGCAAGTTCCGCTATTATTTGAAATCATCTACAAGATAACGATCGTGTATCCTTGATTAAAACAAGTTTAAGAGCAACCGGTAAGAGGAGCTTTCCGGTAACGTTTAACTTCTGGCACAGAAGATTCGTCAGACCAATGATGATAGACAGCACATGTAACATGATTAAGTAGCATTCAACCTACCACCTTTGGTTCGACCTTACCGCTAAACAGCCTGTAGTAAGTCTACGATGTGACACGTAACATAGGCACAATCCGTGGTCGATTTGGGTAACACGTATGCACATCAATATCACACAAGTGAAAACGGTCAAGTTCAGTTGAATCTGTGGCCTGCTGTATAATAATAAATCAATAATTGGCTTAAGGATACAAGATTGTTGAATGGTGAGAAAACACTGCTTAAATGTTAGGTTTATAGTGATTTAGAGTATTTAAATTCATATCAATGCTGAGCGCTTATGGTGGAGATTACTTCCATAACTACGTTATTGACAGCCTTATAAAGTTCCACCGCCACTGTATGTAGGTGCGTGCCATGCGGTTTAATACTGCGAATTAACACTTTTACATAGACTATAACGACATTTGGCCTGTATCTAAAACGTGCTCTGAAAAGGTATAATCCCAAATCAGTGTAGATATTCTATCCCATCTCGAAACTGCTTTTTGACAAGCTTCCGATATTCCTGGATGATGGTGTGAAGCTATATGTACGTCTGCCTTAGATAAACAACAGCGCAACACTTACATTGAAAATTTTTTATTTAGAAATATGTGAAGTGTGTTTCAGCCATATATTTGGAAATCACACGTACCTCTTAGTCACAAAATGTAGCGTGTAGAAGAACGACAAAACCGTAAGCTCAACAAGTTATTAGAATTTTATTATAAACACATCTCATGACTGTAATGAGGCAGTGTCCAACCTTAGATATTTCAGTGTCATTCCTTCGTATAATCTTACGCTTTCGCGGGCTGAGCAAAGATATTTGGAAAAGGTTTGAATTTCCCAAAATGTAAGAGCATGGTGAATGTTGTTAAACGTATTCTTTGTATTAAAGTCTATTTAAATAGACTTACAGGTGAGCATGATGAAACGCTACGGAACTGTTTCGTTGGTGTTAATAAAAACAAATAGCAAGCCGAACCTTGGAATGAATAGCAGAAACGTCACGCGCTTCCCAACCACAACACAGATACCGATATAGCTTTCACGTAAATCGATTTGGGAAAATAGAGGGAATGCTTCATAAGAGTAATAATTTAGGCAAGGTCGGTAAGCTATTTCCCGACTGTCCTTTTTAGGAAATAGTTGATAGTAATACGGTAAAAGTTATGAAAAACTGCCAAAAGGTAGTTTCGAGGTACTAAAATAGCCTGAAAGCCGTTTGGAAAAGCGTTTATGGTTAGTTTTTGATTGGAGCCAGATTTTTATCAATAAATAGTATATGACGTTCAAATAGCAGGACGAAAGCACACGACGGGCTTCGCGTTTGTTGCCGCTCATCAGGTATGTGTATCCCTGACCTGACAGTCAAAGACCCATCTGAATTTGTGCTAAACCAAATTAATTGCGAATTCGAGAATAAATCATCATTTGCAAATTGAAATTTAGCTTTCTTATGGAAAGTTATCAAAGTCCTGAAATCAATGCGTTGGATCACCGGTAATTGTTTGGAATATTTTACAACATTACAATAACAGCATGCTGGTTAGTTTTGTTTGAAGCCAGATTCTCATTAGTAATCAGTATATGACGTTCGAAAAGCAGGATGGAAGCACACGACCGGGTTCTCGGCTGCTGCCGCTCATCGGTATGCGTATCCGTACCTGATATTCGAACGCTAATCTGGCTTTGTGCTAATCACAATTATTTGGGAGTTTCCCGGATTATGGAATGAAGGTATCTGTATTTCTGTCTAATATGAACACCAGTGATTTCTCGACGGTACTTAATAACCAATAGATAAATGTAAGACGATGAAAGTTATAAATAACTGCCAAAAAGTAGTTTTCAGGTATTTGCGTAGCCCTATTGGCCGTTTCTATCATAGCTTATATCTGAAATTGAGTCCCACTAGAAAATTATATGGTCTGCTGATGAGCTCAAATAAGAGCGAAACTTGAGTCCAATGCTTGCATTATGGACTGTGATGGTCGACTTCTAAATTTTTCAATGAACTACACACTACTGAATAGTCAGAAAGAAACATCATGTTCTCCAAAACCAGCCTTAGTTCAGACCTGTATTCGGGATCTACAGATAAGTATATGTTTTATGACCACGTTGTAATAACATTTAACACAGCAAAAAATGAATTCATAGATTCATTTTTGTGTACAGCGTTTTCAGAGCAGAGGACTGGGGCTGTTGTGGTATAACAGCTATTTGTGCTGAATAGCTGCAAAGAGATAGAATCGTTGTTTGAAGCACAGCTTTCTTAGAAGAGGGCACATCAGAAAGTAGCATGTCGATATCATATTATTGAAATCTGTCAGAAAAATATATAAGCTAATACCTATGACGATCGAACCTCACATCACATAACATAAGGTTTTATTCGTTGCATTTTGCTGTGTGCCTGAGATTGGTCATCGTTAGAATCGAGACATCGACCTGCATTTCATGCCATTCAGACGTCAGGTTCTACATGCAAGTATCAAGCTTCGGAAATACTGTGAAATAGAGAGGGCCTGAAATGTCGTAGTCTAGGTTATGTATGGTTTTTAACATTGTTAGACGTTTTATCAACAGCTGTACGTTTTTTAATTGAATTTGGATCATGGCTCTTATCAGGTGTCTGTCTGTCCGATGATTAGCGCTCCCGATTATTGCCTGCGTTCGTGAGCGGTCTAATTTGCAAGTTTGTCGAAAATATTGGTGAAATTGTGAAACTTTGACTAGGGTTAGTGTGCGTTTTCTATTTCACATTGCCGAAGGACAGACACTCACATTTCTCAGTCATGTGATAAATTCTTTGTAGCAAATGAACTTTGATTGAGTTTAATTGAGCCTGGTGTGAATATTGTACAGATCTTCAGTTTACAATTTCCATGATTTAAAATATAAGCATGACCAGAAAACGTTTATGCTCAGTAAATGTCTACAATCAAAAGAAATGTTTAAGATCCGTCTGTTGCATTCACGGTAGTGACAATCGACAATAGTGTCTAAAAATAAATCCGTGGAAAATCGTGATCTGCAAATAATCTCAATACCTCTTTTGGATGACTGGAAAATTGCGGGTATGCGTAGAACACGTGCGGAACGATGCAAGGAAAAACAAAATGTTGAATTGCGGTGGAGCGGTGACTGAACACCGGGCGAAAAGCATCGCATGTAAACCGTCAAAAATTAAGTAATGGTGTGTTTACATAATTGGTCCCGATAGACTGTCGGACATTGTAATGCCAAACTATTTGAAGTGACTGCATCTTTGAAACAACGAGCAATTAAAAAACACGATAAACGTTTTGCTGCATACCTAAGAGTCAGTGTTCATTTCGTTGCGTTTCAAGGGATTCAAGGATAAACCCAGTTTGGATGAATATTGACCAATTTTTATAATATCTGGTTCTAATGCATGTTGGTTGACTTCACTATTTTGTTTCAATGAAAAGCCCACGTCGGTGAAATATTCAATCGTTAGTACATAATGGCTTCAAAGAAGATCAGAAATTTTAATACAGAATAATGATGGGAAAATTGAAGTTGCCTGCAGTACACCAAACGGCATCGTTAACACAGGGGATGCTGTGCCATTCACGAATATATATTTTATACAACCTTCAAAGTAATATGCAATCTAATAAAAATGTTTGACGATTCAACACATTCAGACAGTTTTTAAAGTTACAGTTACTGTGTAGATTTATTATTCATTGTGATGGAAAAATGACAGTCTGAAACGCTTAAACAAAACATCAAAGCAGTCAGATTTGTGTACTGTCACAATATGTGTTTTTGAGACATCAATATCTTATGGCAGATATGACAATAATCAACCCAAAAATATTTTCATCAAATTATCTTTTCTCGTATTTCAGCGGAACGGTATGAAAGAGAGGGTTAGTATATATTATTAGAGTGTTAACAAACGATATACATTTCAGATTCATGGCAAACAACTCATTTTGAAATTTCATTGTAGCTGAAGAGGCAAAGAAAAAGGCTGAGTTGGTAAGTCACCTAATCGTAACGTACATCCAAAATGCATCCAATTAAATTACTGAGGGATCTATAAAAACCAATATAGGTTATAATTGTGGATATATGACGTGCATTATCGATAAGTGTTAATAACACGCGTTTGAATGATGCATAGAGCAAATCGCTAATGCACTGTAACCACCAAGGACAATAGTCACAATATAGCTGTAATTCGGGTTTCAAATTTAAAGCAAGGAACCCGCTCATTCAAAAACTTCTTTGGAAACACGATTTGATGACAATCATCAGTTGCTATTGGATGTTATGTAGTATGTGAGTGTGCGTAAAATAAATCAATCGTAGCAATGGCATCAATTGCACCGATTTGCACGAAATCGATCGAAAAATCGGATCGAAGTGACAACCGGGACAGCTAGGTTGAGGTCATTTTTATGGTTACGTGAATTGCTTAAGTCAGATACGAGTGTGGTATGTTCTTTGTTATCCGCGTAATAAATCCATTTGACTAATTGAGGTTCTCTTGCGTTGTGATGATCGGAGGTGAACGCGATTAGCATCGGAAAAGATGACCACATAATAACTCGGGACGCAGATGAAATGTATGGGTTGGAAGCGGGGGCTGATGTGGTTAACACTGAGGTCCATCGAAGCAGTTCATCGATACTTGAGAAAATCTACGAAAACAGAAACACACTATAAATACGTTTCAAAACCAATGAAAAAGGGATTCAATTTCATGATCCATAGTCGAACGCAGAATTGATGAAAATACAAAACTGTGCTTGGAGTAACTACATAATCTAGGATACACTTGAATCATGGGGATCTCCTCGTTGGATGACACACAAAGTTACTAAAATTGCCCAGAAATACAGAAAAGAGAATCAATTCAATCTGATTGATGAAATTGAACGAAACTCGAAGAATTTTCCCGAGAACGTGAACTTTAAGACCAGCATAATCCTACGCGTTTCCGTTTTACTAATCACCACTGAAACTACATCCACTGCTCTTGGAACCGCCGACGAACTCGCTCAATTTTCCCTTATTGAGTTCTACCCTGAAAAGCGCTTATGTTATGGTATGCGTGAATTCTGATGATGAAAAAACAGCGTAACTCCAAAAATGCGCCATTGCTCCATTTCCACCATTCTCTCAATTTTGAAACTGTCACAGCATGAAAAAGTAGAATAAACACTCCGATATACAAAGTAGGGTACAGATCTTTTGTTTCGAACTACAAACAAGTCAGATGGACTTTAGTGGTCTCTAAATTTATGGCACGATTTGTAGCTACGGGATTGATCAAACATTTAAAGAAGCATCAGATCCTCTCTATCTCAGAGCACGGATTCAGGAGAAGACACTCAGACTCAACCAATTTTCTCATAACTCATGATTACAGGATGCCAGCCATGGACAACGTAGATAATATCCACGCTCGTTAATCTGATTTGTCTGAAGCTCTTGAATGTGTTAACCACAACATACTGCTACCTAAAGTTAGGCAACTTGATTTGATCGCTTGTATACAGGATTACTTGACTAGTAGAGTCATTGGGGCTGACGTTGTTGGAAAATATCAAGTTAAGTAAAAGTTATAATTGGCGAACCTCAAGTTTTATCATTGGTAACAATTCTCTTTTTGATGTACGAGAAAGTTATTCCTAATAATGTATGTAGTAAATTTATGTGTTTTGCGTTTGACATCAACGTTTGGACTAGCGTAGACTATTGCTTACTTCTACAAAATGTTCTCGAAACACTTCATAAGTGGTTTACACGAACCTGTCTTTTATTGACCAACAAACTCTCAAGGTTCTCAGCAACGTTTGTAGGTTTTAGAAGAAAAAACATAGGTGCGCATATAAGCAGTAATTTGAAGTCTTCACTGCAGTGTTTTGCGGATTACAATAATCCTGGTAAAGCTCAGCACTACTCAGAGTGATCTTCTGTGGTTTCGCACTGCATGTACATCCACGGATAATTTACACGTATATCCGGCTGACGATGGAATACTCTGTTCAAGCATAAAACCATGGTTGATAAAGTTAAAAACTGTGACGCACCGCGTATTCCACCATACTACAAAACTGGTCACCGGACTACACAACAGGCTATACAAGGAGTGAATTGCAACTCAAATAATATTTGACTTTTCTTACTGTCTTGTCAGATGCGAATTGCTCTTGTGGCTCTAAAGTTTGAATACAGTGTATCGCTCAGTCAAAAACATATTTTACGGGCAATAGGCACCTGAAAGTAGCCACAAGGTGATTATGACAAACTCTTCCAACAACGTTCTTCCACTACTTTCAGGTATTTGAAGCCTGAACTATACTGTCTCTAGCAGATGAGTGCAAACAGCACGAAACCCGTCGTGGGGTGGCTTGGTGTATTTTGGTGTGACCAAATTGCTAGCAAATGCCGAGTGATACATTCCGTTTTCATAATCTGATGTTGCAACAAGCCTTCACCATATTGTGTGCCTTATTCGCTTTTATGCTTTTTGTCATGTTCAGAAAAAAACGTAAGTCATGGGGAGATTAAAAAAGTAGGCTTTTTAAACAAATAAACCTGACAAATTTCGCGTTAGACCACTTTTTATCGATGAATTTTACAGGCAAACGGGAAAACGTGAATAGAATGTGGGAGGCATCTGAGAGCGTCGAATTTGTATTGAGAGCATTACGACGTTCATTTGAATAAGAGCAACTTTTATATCATTATATCAATGCGTAAGCGCAAGCTCGTTTGAAATATCCACCGGTTTTTCACTACAGTACAAATCTTTAATGCTCTACGCAATTTCCGCTCTTATTTGAGATAATCTACAGAACAGCGATCGCGTATGCATGATGGAAACAAGTTTGAGGCCAACTGGCTAGATAAGTTTTCGGGAAACTTTTAACTTCTGGCAAGATGATAGGCAGGACATGGATCATAGCTGAGAAGCATTCAACCCACAACCTCTGATTTTGACCTAACCGATGACCAGCATCTAGTAAGTCTACGGTGTGACACGTCACTTAGGCATAATCAGGATCCGTGGTCGATTTGCCTAACACGTATGCACATCAATATAACACCAGGGAAAACGGTCGAGTTCAGTTGACTCTGTGGCCTGCTGTGTAGAAATACAGGAATAATGGGCTTAAGGCTACAAGATTGTTGAATGGAAAAAACTACCTAAATGTTAGGTAAAGAGTGAGTAAGACTATTTGAATTCATATCAATGCTGAGTGCTCATGGTGGAGGTTTCTACCCTATCTACGTTATTGACCGCCTTAGAAAGTTCCACCGCCACTGTATGTAGGCGCTAGATATGCGGTTTGATTCCGCAAATTAACGCCTATCCATATTCCAAGAATTAACATACTCCATACTCCAAGAATTAACATCTCTACATATTCTATATCGACATTGCGGCCTGTATTTAAAACGTGCTATGATGAGGCTTAATCACAAATCAGTGTTACATATTCCATCGTTTCTCGAATCAGCTTTTTAACAAGCTCCCTTTTTTCCTGAATGCTGGTGTGAGGATATCTGCAGTTCTGTTTTAGATTAACACCAACGCAAACCCTAAATTATATTCTGTTGATTTTGATATAGAATTATGTGCAAATTTTTTGAAAATCACACGTACGTCTTAGTCGGGATAATGTAACATATAGGAGAACGACAAAACAGAAAGCTCAACAAATTATTAGAATTTAATTATAAAAAAACAACTGATGACTGTAATGAGGCAGTGTCCAACCTCAAATATTCCAGTGTCTTGATTTCGTATAATCTCACGCTTTCACTGGCTGAGCAAAGATATTTGGGGAAAAGATTGACTTTCTGAAAATGTTAGATTCAAGGACACTCCTGAATACATATATCGCTCACCTCTTGATATAAACAAGCTCAAGGTTAAAGCTAAGTTGTGAAACTTCATTTTCTAAGCAATTTGCTGATGATATTTCATGAGTGTTTCATCAGCATTCCCGTATACGTGAGAAATATTTACTTTTAGGCTCTGAGTTGGGTGAAGAACTTTTTATATTTGCGACAATGCGGTATGTCCACGCTCAATGTACTGTTTTTTTCTTGTATTTAGCTGGATTTTTTTCAGTGAGTATTAAGTGAACAAAATTGTTATTTAATCATTTCCTAACTAATCTTCATTTCAAATTTCTTGATACAAATGCGTATTTTAATACTGCTTTCACGTTCCATAAATCGTTCTCCAATATTCAACAAACTTGCAATAATATACGAGCCCCTGTATAAATAATATACATCTATTTATTCCCAGATAAAACTCAATGAAGCAAAAAGTGAGTCTGCTAAAACTCTGAACAACAGTTTCTCTTTTTCAACCCTTTATCTCCCTAGTTGCATCTGCTATTGAGGAGCTATTATCTTTAATATAAAATGTGTAAAATTGATTAAAATATGGTTGAACTAATACGTGATTCAATTCGAACGCGTTACAATTTTATATATTTTCAGAAAAATAATTCGTCCATGATTTATCACCTAGAAAAATGTTTGAAAAATGTGGTGCTCTTCCAAGTGGAATGCTATTTGATACCCACAGGAATACATCTGGTCGCAAAGAATATTGCTCAGGACTATTTTCGAACAAATATAACGCGCCATAACAACCAAGCTATACTTTGAAATATATCAAATGAAATGACATTGTATCGCTGATTCCATATTGAAAACATTCTAGTGGTAACTTTAAACATTTATTTAAATTTACCATTTTTTATAACTAAAGAACGGGGGCAACAAATTATCGTGAGTTTGCAATACTTCTACCATATGTGTTGTTTGCCACAACCTTCGAGTAACTTCAATGTGTAGATATTCCGTTTCTTCCGACGGTTGTCTATCAGAGGGATACGTCTAAAATAGCTCAACATGGGCGTGACAGCGTCTTTGTTTTTATAAAAAAGATGCTATTTCATCAAGCTCAGCATGTATAATCGACTCTGTATCAGCAATTCAGCCCGTGATTTCAAAGTTGAATGAAATTTAAAAAAGTTTCTTGTTCGAATTGTCACACTTGTTATGACAACCATCGTTATGGTAAACGATGCATATTAAGCGAAATCAACTCAATCGATACACTATAATGTTTTCATGGTATTGCCCTTAAGCGGCTCTAAAGTATTACAACATTATATGGAATCTTTTAACCAAACGCAAAAATATGTGCCAGACTGTGGATATGTTTCACAACATATCTTTTCAACATTGAAGCGAAATTGTGTAAATTGACACACGACTTTTTTGCATTGATGATTCTTTAGATCGAGTAGAATCCATATAGATATGATTGGATATATTTGACCAATGTTTTGAAGAAAATAAACGTATGAATTCTACGAGGTTTAATTTATAGTTGCTCACAATTAATGTTTCTAATAGAATCACAGATAAATACAAAGTTACATGTTCTAATTTATTATTAAGGGAAACTTCAGTAAGTTGATGGAGAGATTTTATCAACGTGAAAATATGTACATTTCTCTGTATCCGCATAATGATATCTGACGAATATTAGTATTGTTGATATAACACTAAGGCATTTTATTTAACCACAATCTTTGAAATCATTCTTAGTAACAAATTATTCAAAATACGTTTGTTAATAACATCATGTTAAAAATTAATCTTGATTTTATTCTAGACGTAATTGATAGAAGCCTAAAAATGTTATACGTTAATGGCTCCTTGAAAGGAATGAAAGGATACCGCTGTATTTGCTAAAATCTATTACTGGGAGACGAACTTAGTGATGGGTCTGCAAATTCAATTCAAATTCAAATTCGCACAGTTCCGTAAACCGCAAGATTGAGACGTCCAGGTCTATGGGACTCCACACAAAAAAGGATTCGACGCATTATTATTGTGACATAAAATTTTGCTATCAAAGAATATCCACTTAGATACTTGTATGACGTGTGCGACGAGAGAGCGATACGTGAACATAACTTACATCTTTGCATCTCAAGTTCTCGTTTCGATTGTCTGCGCCATTTTTTAGCCGCACTTGTTATATTTCATTGAGATTTTCTACCTCCACGAGTGGTGGACTCTTCTTGCCTGGCGATATTCGAATCGACATTATAATCTTGTAAGCAGACAAACATCATTCCTGAGCTCTACGTATGATATACTGTAATCGGTATATATTATTATTACTAACTTAACAACAATAAGTCCCTGAATTCTTTTACTTCTTGAGTGATTGAATTCCACCATTGATATGTCTTGTTCCATATGTTTTCACGTGACTTAATTGTTTCACATTGAGTCATCGAGCTCTTCCACGGCGATATACAATATCCATCAGCGTTCAACGTTTGACATCAGCATCTGATGTTACCCCAACTTAAAGATTATGCTTTACAAGGTGATTTCAATGTGAAGGATCTAATGCAATTCGATTGAATGACATGAGCTAACTTATAAACTTTATTTTACGAGCTAAGTTGCATACACCAGCTAGGTGGTATTTATTCTTCACATATCAATCTTCGAAAACGCATCGCGGATGGACGGATGCTGGAATGCCTTCTAAAGCTGGTGCATATAGCATGGTCACCTTAATACGGCAGCGCCGCCTACTGTGGCTCGATCACGTGTACAGAATGGAAGATATACGTATTTCTAAAGTTCAAAAATATGGTGAGCTTAAATCAGGAATTAAATTATTGGACAGAGAGCATATTAGGTGCATATCTGTGTGTAAAAAAGGGTATGAACTCTATTGCATTAACCTCATGAGTAAGGTACAACGTGCTCTTCACCGATCACTTCAAAGGCATTTTGTACCGTCGCACATGTAATTGTTTTAGAACTTAGATTTTTTCACTTATATCCTTGTTGAATGAATCTAGGAGATACGTACTTTAAGGTTGCGTCAATAATGCTTTTGATTTAACTATACCATAATTTCTAATTCCAAAAAACATGTATTCATAAAAACATTTTGTATTTATTTCCAAATTCATTGCAATATCATATAAATATGACAAACCTTTATATTTTATGAAATTTATCACGTTGTTACAGCATTTGATGTACGATTCTTTTTATTGTAGAAAGCACATTTACAGGACCCTGAAGTTCCAAAATCATTCAGGATGACAAAAATCACCGATGCATGTTTTGACAAATACAAAGTCTCAATGCAAAACTATTTTTCCCCTAAAATGGTTCATTGTCGGGCTGCTTGCAAGTATTTGCCGTCTTTTATTTCGAATCGATCGGAAACGCGGTTCTCATTAAATCAACGGTTTATAGATCGGGACCAGACGTCGAAGTAATATTTTAGCGAGTGGGGTTTGGGAGATTCTAGCACATCTATTGTATCTCGATTCATCCATGTGTACAACCATTTCAATGCTTTCATCGTTAACCCACGAATCACACAACACAGAACGATTGGTCGGAAGCGTATATTACGAACGACATGAATTTTGAAACACGGTTATCTTATATTGACAAACAAACAATCACAATAGTGATCCTTAACTTGACTGCCCCGGTTGTCACTTCAATCTGATTTGTCGGTCGATTTCGGGCCAACTAGTCTACTTGAAGCCCGCTGCCACGCAGACTCATTTGCCCGATATTGACGAATTGCATCCTTCGATTGAGGGCCACGTTATCCATCTTCTCATACTTCAAACACGTTGTCGTACGAATTCATTCAATCCGAAACTCTAAATTTCAAGAGTTCGCATTTGACGTCGAATGTTTTGGCGCTTCAGCCTCTAGTGTTGTGGTGGAGGTTATATGCATGCATATCATTCAAAAGCTAGTAATTAGTGTTCATTGCTAATGCGCTTCGCGTCTGCTCATTATCACATATATAACCGCAGTAGATCCGAAAACAATCACAGCTGTTATATGAATCAGTTTATGTAGAGGTAAAACGTTGTATTTCCAACAATTGGATTTCAGCATTCCATACACATAAAATCCATATTCACAATGCTACAGACCAAGAGAAAGCCCTAAACTGATCGAAAGTGTTAAATTCTAAGGCAAACACGCTGTGAGCTACACCATCGCAGTTCACAAAATCAGCATATGAAGAATTGTGAGCAAAACACACACAGCAGTTCGGTTTAGATTACAAGATATCCAATTTCAGAAATTTCGAAAGTTTTCCCATGATAGGTCTTTCTCAGTGAATCAATGTGTTAACCATATCGAAAATCGCATGGCTATTCAATTTCTAGTACGGCTGCGATTCTGAAACAAAATGTTCTGACTTTTCATTCCACAGTAAAGGCTGTTTTTGTCTATTTTTGTATCAATGAATATTGAAAGCATGAAACAGTGGGATTCTGGATTCGTAAGATCGAGATGCTTATCGTACAGCATATTGAGCCCCCATCAAATCAAATGTAATAAACCCATCTGATGATTTTGTCGTCATTAGTGGTTTTCGTGCAGCTGCACACGCATGCGAACAACAACAATCGGTGGTCAAATAGCTCCAGTTGACTAGAATGCTGCACATATTCAGTTGCTTTTGCTCTGAACGTGAGAATCAAATCTAGGATCAAAGGTTGAACGTAGCCGCATTATCGAGTAAATTAATGTACGTGGTTGTACAACGTAAAAGGATTAATCATTGTGTGGAATTTACACTCAAGTGAATCCTGAGAGTTTAATCTTTTGGAGTCAAGCTGTCGAATGTTGGAATCACCAATCATAACTATTTCAGTTTCGCTGAAACTTCCAGCTCTATGCATTCTTTCCTGCAAAATTTCGTTAATCATTTCATTCTATAGTGGGCTATCATTTAATTGCAGCAATGATGCAGTTCTTTCATAATGCAGTTCTTTCAAGCAAACTACAACACATTGTATCCACTAGCTGAAATTGTATATCAATGAGAGGTTTACTTTGAAGTCACTCGTGGTAATACACGGCTGGTGTACCACGTGGTCATCAGAACTATTGCTCAGAAATATTTATTTTCGCGCAATACTTACTATGTAGTACTAACTCCTTGTTGATAAATAAATCTTGTGATCCGTGTTGATCTCATTTATTCGATATCGAACGTGGATGTACATCACAATTGCATTATGTTTCCATGCTCCACAACATTTTCGAATGAAAATCACGCCGTTACCGTGATTTGCCTCTCACAGCCATGAGCTGTACCGGCTCCTACTTAGCTTGTAGACTATGCTTTACACAAAGGTTTCAAATTACGCTGGTGAGAGAAAGTCCTGTCCATTAGTGAAGTCAATGTCCAGAGCCTTCATATCTTTTTTTGTGAACGTCTTTTTACCGCAAACGCGTTTTGTCGAATTGTCGAAGTTAATTCATTAGCATGATCAACTCCTTATTTCGCGTCTCCTGTCAAACACACTCCTTATGTGAGCACTAAAGAAGAGAATGGCGGAGAGGCAGATATAAGGCTGTTCTACAGCATTTATTGAGCTCATGTTGAATTATTTTGTCTGCAGGAACCATTCCATTCGCTGAGCGGTCGATTGCCGTATTGATCTCAATAAGAGAAAAAGAGAATCCAGAAGTTCAATGGATATCATGTGCTCAAAATTTTCATTTGCATGCGGTAAAACCATGCTGTCCATGGAGTAGAAAGATTTCAATTTCTCTATCCATCGTTTCATCTGCATAGTTTTTTCCACAATCGGTTCACCAGATTCAGACTTAATGGGAGACGTTTGAAGTTTGTTTGGACCAATAGCTCTCTTGATCCCAACATACGAACCGTGAAAATGTCCTTAATCAGCAGCGTTCCGGAAACTACGGCTAATTTCTGTATGCCATTTATTTGCACATCTATTCGCAGTCTGTTTAACCCCATTTCTGTCTGCTCTAAGAATTCGCTTGTTTTCCTCTGTTATCACAAGAATGCTGACCGTTTCTCAGCCAACACAGCAGTCATCCTAAAAGAGTTCGCTCCGAACCAGTAGCTCGTTCTAGATTTTGTCGGATAGTAGGTGGAAAAAGCGTTCGGCACATGTAGCTCTGTATCTATTCCCGGTTTTATAAAGCCGATTATGTTGTTGGTGCTAGTTGAATTCAAATTTGAATGGTTTGCGCACTCGCGCAGTTAGCTCGAGTTCTCACATGCTAGTGACGACAATTTTGTGCGGTGAACTCTAAACTGTTTGAACTTCGGTGAATAGTCACTGCCGCAGTCTGCGCTCTGATATAATTTAGTATGGTGTAGGCATTTCAGTGCTGTAATTCGAGAATAATTTCTATGGGCCAGATAAATGAAAATGTTTCTGACAAGGGTTTCTTGCGTTCCATATTGGATGGTGAGATGACGCTTTTTTACTCACTGTTGTCGATGTGGAATCGCATTTTTGTGGCCCTGTCTGTAACGCAGAAAATACGACGGTGTGTGCTGCTAAAAAAATCTGCCACGCTCACTGCCTGGTTTCCTTGTTTCTCAGGTTTTTGTACATGAAATGTGGATCGTGAGTTTGTTCGATGGTTACGCGAAATATCGTGGGATCGTACAACGTTGTGTAAGTGACATTAGTCTTAGTGTCGATATTAGATCTATGAATAATATAAGCCATACCATCGACGGACGGTTGAGCAGCGTCTACTGACTGTCCAACACCGGAATTCATCTAACTCCCAAACTAATACTGACAGAAAACAAATGTGATGAATCTCAGTAAAATCTGCACCAAATGTGCCGGTGAGATTCGGGACACTTTTCTGAAGTAGAAGAACTCATGACATTGAAAAATGGTACAAATTGTGTTCAGTAATTGATATGAGCTCGATACTGCCTGATTCGATAACGTGCCCGAATCGGCCATTCAATTTTACTCTGTAGGCGAAACGCGTTTATAGAGAATGATTCAGAAAAGCGAACAAGTGATGAAAGACGTTCTTCTAATCTCTTACTTACTCCCTATATTTGAACAAAATAAATGTCGCATACATGCTGATATTCAATGGTGGAAATGTAAATGTAATTTGAAAAATGAGGAAAAATCTGACCAACGCAGGGTGGTTCTTCTTTGTGTTCCCGAATAAACTGCGACTGGAAGGGAAATACAGATTTATAATTAAAAAAACAGTGGCTCTACGTTACCAACAAGATTGGAGCTGACAGGTTTGTCGTGTTGGACACGTTATGAATATATCGGTTACCAAACTAAAAAGCTAACTTGCTGAAATTTTTATAAATAACAATTTTATGGAGATGTATGATGGAATCAATCAGGGCAAACTGGAAAGCACATTATGAAAATCTTCCCAAAAATATAATACTTTGTTCACAAAAACCATTTTATGAACTACGGGCTCTAAATTTAGACGCTGCAGATAGCATATTTTGTGATTTCAAGTCATTAAGTATTTTTCTCGTCACTATACGGTCTAGAACATTGGATGAGTAACTGGACGGTAGTTTGCATGATCTGAACGTCTACCCTCTTTCTAGATAGGTTAATGTACCCCTTTATTCCGCTCTGGTGGCACCACACCTTTGGTTAGAGAATGTTTGAACAATTCAAGTAAAGGTTCAAAGATCTGCTGGTCAAAGGAATAAAATATAGTCGGAAAGATCCCGTTTGCTACCAGGGGATTTACTAGGGTTCACTCGACGCAAATGTCGTTGTATAATCGCTGAAATGATCTCAATCTCGGTCAGCTGTTGTGTCGCCGTTGATGGCGGTAATACCTCACTCGATCTAATCACCAGCCGTCTAACTGCTTTGAACAAACAATGCGACCATGCTCGGTTCTCATCACTGTATATGGTTGGTAGCAGATTATTTATACTCATACAGGATTAGTTTACTCGTAGTGTCAGCGTGGTCAGTGTTGATAGGGTACAATTGAGCTTTGTAAAATTTAGAAATGACGTACTTCGAGACTTAGTCCATGGGCCGAACGTTTGCGGATAACATCAAGGTTAGATATACTTTGCGCATTGTAAAAGATTTCCAAATTCTAAAAATGATATAGATGCACCCCACATGTAGTCCTAACCAAATTGACGACCAATCAAATTTCAAAAATGTTAAATATTGCACGATGAATCGTTCGAATTCACGTAAGCTCTAGGATCGCAGCAAATCTCTTATGATGAGAAGAAGGAACAAATTGGTGTGTTTATTAGCATTACCATAAACGTCTTCACGGCAGTAATCTGTCGTATGCAAATAGAGTTGCCTAAACTTGCCACTGCCCACAAGTATCTTCGAAGTTTCACAAAGCAAATACACACGCGGATAATTATCACCTCACGGTTTAAAAGGACATGACATCGCTACAAAACTGATTACCGGACTATCAAAAAAGCCATTGACAAGAGGACAGCAATTCTGAACCTATTTTACTTTTTGGACTGACGCATCATTGATGGATTGCTCCCGCGTTTCATCATTCTACATTCAAATAAACACCAACTTAAACTCATGTTTCAACGTCGATAAGCACATGGTATCATACCTAATAACAGCATGAAAACCTTGACACACTTTAGTTCAAGTCGTCAGAGGTTCTTCTTTGCTGTCCGAGTTTGTCTTATAAGCAAATTTCAGCGCGAAAACATAATTTGTGCATCGAGCCAGAACATGTTTAACAATGAATTTGACAATTTTAAGATGACTTGATCAAACATTGCACCTCAATGTATAATATGACTTCCATATTGAAAGCAAAATCTTTGTTCTTTCCAATCATTCCCGATATTATTATTCAACTTTTACTTCACTGCCATTGTGTTATACCGGTACGCGATGTTTAAAAGCTCGTGATCAGCACTCATTGCTAGTTCACTTCGCACCTCCACAATATCACTTGTGGTGTATTTAAGTACCAGCGATTTCATGTCGTGTAGACAAAAAAATCATTCGGCTTCTACAACCCACTAGTGTGCCAACCGACAACGGCTATTAGAACTGCTCTATCCCACTGCATTCAAAACGTTTTTTCAAGTAAAGAATGGCCACATATTCTACTTTTGAATCGGCTATTTACAGCGCAAATAGAAAACCGGTTGTTTTTTCCGAAATGTTCAACAGTTGGTAAATCTTGAAATACCATGCTAGAAAGCAATTCTTTGTATCTATTGGAAAGTTATAACATCAATTTTTTTGTTTTTGTCGTCGTGTTCTTCTTTGTTCGATCCTTTCAAGCATCGATTTTTCTAAAACGTTTCTCACAGTTTCATGCTTCATAGACTTTACATAACAAAACTATTCTATTCGGAAGATATATCTCAGCCAGCGATCAAACCGCTTGGTGATAGTCTCCCGATTGACGGCAGGTGCATGCTGACGTTACGATCTACGTTCAACAGCATCTTCTCTTTTCCGATTCGGAGATTTCGCTTAGAACAGTAACTGAATGGAGCGGACAAACGCAAGTTTTTCCTAATCCGCCTGATCAATTACGAGAACTTTCATGTCGCTTTTAAAAACGTATTTATCACGTAGAACGGGATGTCGAAAGGTCGACTTTAAGACGAACTGGGCCAACCTCAAATTGGCTATGAAGACAAATATAGCGGTATTCAGCGTGTGCTTACTAAGTTATTTACTGTACGGCAGTAGGACCTGGACCATTCAAGGAAGACAAGAACAGGCGCAAAATGATTTATATTTGAATGAATAAACGTCGTAACTTGAGCATATCATGGATGGACATTTTAACAGATGCAGAAGTGCTATTTAAAACCTGTTTCACAAAACATGTACAGAATTGGCTGTGCCTGCTAAGTCACTTGTGGAAATATTGAATCTTCCTATTCCAAAAGCTTTACCTTATGGTCAGTTGAAATCAGAATGGCGACATTTGCGGTCAGATACCGTTTGAAAAAAATGTATGAAGCACACAGCATTGACTCAACGGGTTAAACAAAACTTGCTCTTAGTCGCTCACTTTAGAGAAATTGCGTAAAGCGTCGCCGTTGAGTTAAGAACGAGTAGATACAGCTCTTCGCTGCTTAACATCGATGTAACAGCGTGCTACTGACTACGATCGCCCGAGTCCTGTCTAGCGATGTAAGCACTGAAGGAGGAATTGTCACTCCGGAATCCGAATGTTTGTCATTTAAACGATGTGGAACATTAAACCATCATGCGCTCTTAAAGTATATCAATGGTGACCATCCAACGAAGACGCAATAATAATAATAGTAATTCCATTTTTAGAGGAATTGTCGGAGAAGTTTTGAAGTGCAGTACGGACGATTATATTCACCCATTACACATCTGTCATGGTAAATCAATAGCTACCTCTATTAATCGCTTGGAAATATATATTTTCATTCAAGACATAATTGTATTGAAGACCTTCATCCTTTTCCCTACGAGATGTCTCACTTAAAGTGTAAAGTAATTCAAAGTTTTAATGGTCCAAAAAGCAAATAATTTTCAGTAACCACAGAATAAAAATATAGGGAATGCATAAAAACAACAGCAATGTTTCATCAATATGGTACGTCAGCACGTGTATTCAGATGCGAGGTTGGGTGTAGTCAACATACAATTGTCAATTTCATACTTGGAAAACTTCAGGCTTGATACGCAATTGATATTTAGGGGCCGAGAGTTTCATATAAAACATACTGCGACAGCAAAGAAAAACCTTCGACAATTTGATCTGGATTGTGGAATAAATAACTTTAATCCCTGCGATCTACTACCACGTGATCCACTGTATTCATAATGTTGAACATCAGAATCATCTCGCCCCTGAGACGACGGTACGAAAAGTCTTTAATATAGATCCGTGATCCTAATATTTTCTTTTGTGTAGAAAATGACACGTACTGATTGGGTGATCATGCTTTGTAGACGAACCTCAGTAAGCACTGCTGCATTCAATACTTTGTTCGTCAACGACATTTTCAAGATAAGGTGAACTCTCATTCAATGAAGCGCTTTCAGATTCGATTCGTGTCTTGCATGGAGGATTCAGTGTTCGTTGCTGTTCGGTGGAGCATTCAGTACACCATCATATTTGTGTTCACAGTCAAATTGCGTTTGCTTCAGCCAAAAATTTTCAAACAGGACAAGATGTCAACTGCTCTGCCAATCAACTGATCGATCTTGATACCTAGTTAGCGGTTATTCGCAATATTTGGACAAAGATACGAGAAGTGATGTTCGTTCAATGCTGATCGATTTTCGCATTGACGCTAAGAATCGACATGAATGCCAAAATGCAATGACGTTATCGCATGAAATGTAATACATTGTCAAACGATATACGTTGATTGTAATACTCGGAAACAAAGATATACATTTCCAATATTATCTTGAACGTTTCGAAGAGTTCGATATAATTTGTTATCCAAATTTATTTCAGCAGTTTTGAACGCGTACCGTTTAATTAGCCTGTTTTCATGCGAACAAATGATAAACATTCATTCATTCTTTTCTTTTCTAGTAAAAACATTAGAAGCCGAAGGTACACCTACTTGTTTGCATGTGTAAAATTATTCATATAAGCATGAATTTCATAATATACTTCATGGTGTTGTCCATGGCGTTTGTACTCGAAATTTAGGAAGGTTAGATCACGATTGTCAATACATCAAGCAATTTCACAATTTCAAACCAGTTGAGCTTGTAAGTCACTGTTGAATAGTCTGGGCACGACCAACCTGCTCAATCTCAATCTGAAGTTCGCGCTAAGAATCAAAACACTATGTGGGCGCCATTTTCGCACCTGAGACAGAGGTTTCATCAGACAAAGTGTGTAATTACGAACAGAGTTAAGGTTTAAATCGCATTCACTTGACCAATCTTAAGCCGGCTAAGAAAAGTAAATGACATGCCAGGCGATGAGCTTGTCAAGATTGAAAGGGTGTATTATAACAATTTGTGCACAACACTAAATACTGTGTCTGCACACATATTACGCAAGTTCAGCGAATTGCAATCACACCGGCAAAAAACTAAAATATCAGAGGATTGAACAGCATGTTTGTATTGACCAAAATGCATGTGAAATGCATGTATTTCCATCACACACACAAACATACAACGACCGGGTTCGTGCTGTTTGCACTCATTACGCACGGACTGTATGATCAGGATCTGCATGCGCTTGATACGGCGGGAGAATGGAAAGCAAGGTGTGCTTGAATGCCATCGATGGATAAGGCTGATAAAACCGAACTGCTCAATCACATGGGCACACTCGTTTGGATTATGATTAAATCCATGATCATTAACAAAAATGCTATTAAAGAATGTTCCCGTATAAAGCCGATTGCTGAATTGCTAATATGACCATCCTGCAGTTTTGTCAATTTTCCAAATTCATCAATCATTGACGCATGAAATGGTGAATTATACTCGTGAGCGTGTATATTTTATATATCAACATCAATCAAATATCAGGATGCACAGCCTTCAAAACCTGTTTGGGAGGCACATTCTAGATGGTAAAGCTTCCGTTATGCCATGGGACTATGACACTTCCACAAAAGTTAAAGTTAAACTTGAATCATACCCGCAAGATATGGATCATTTTACGTAGATAAAACGTTCTCTCTTTTGTTCTGTTCACATTGTTACCCTTAAATTATTATATAATTGCACTAACATTATCTCGTACATATTTTACGATGTGGTTACATGAATTCCATGAATATTGAAGCAAACAGGTCAGACAACCACATCAGATTTCGCTTGCTCCTTCTCGATTGGTCAGGCATAAGACGCTAATCAAACTTGTCAGTCTGGCAGAAGATTGATGGCATCCTAATTGCGATCCTTTCAAACGTGGGGGACGGTGTCGGGCAGCAATTCGTGAGACGCCAATTAAATGGTTCATGTGTTCGAATTCCGGCACGAGAGAATCAATCTACTGTTTATGAGCTAAAAGTAAGAGTCGAGTGATCCAATGTAGACCGTCTCTGTGATCATTTTTGTGAATATTTTGACAGGGCTTGTCTTTACTTGTTTAATAAGTACCAAAAAATTCAAAGAGTAATTAAGGTGTGGACAGCGCTACTTAAAGTCGAGGAAATACATAGCGTGGAGTACGTTGCGCATGTTAAGAAAGTCGCCTTCCGTAAAACTCACCAGAATAAAAGTAGCTCAAATCACTTTAGACCAAGTATTGTGCACGTCAAACGCAACGTGTTTTGGAAAATAAACAATTCACGGTCAACTGGTTTAATTTTGTTTTATCACATACGAGGATTTTCGAGATCAAATAACCATATTAGCATTCGTCCGCGTTTATACTCGGTGAATTAGTTAATTTGGAACTGTAGTTTAGGTCTGATAAAAATATTACTGAAACCTTATACTAGAACTACGTATCCCTATCCGAGACATGAATCAAAACACGGATAATGAAACTAATCGACCAAGCAAATAAATCCACACAACCATTTTCTCATTTATCTTTTTAGAATATATCAATCACTACTATAATTTATTATTCTATATTTGAATTTTGAAGACGCTCACATGGATTTCTTATTTTTGTAATTGTAATATTGTTATCTCAAGTACATCCTTTATTGTAGCTGATAGTTATGATGCAATCCGTGAGTTCCTATAACATTAATCAGATTCACACCAATACACTATTAAGTGTGACTTTAAATCTTGGCGTATAACATGGTCATACATAACATAGAAGAATAATCTTTTTTCAGAGAGACAGAGATCGTTCATTTTTTCTAAAAGCAGCGGAGCATGAAATCATCATTCGCTTGTGAATTACAACTATGGTTGAGATTAACCAACGGAGGGCAATAAATGCAATCTTAAGTTCGAAGATATACAGACGACTTCTTGACTTTGAACTTTATTTTGCTGAATAATTGGAATATGTTCATGATCATTCTCAAATCATTGTGGCCCGGTAGTTTTCACGGGTCCCTTCCGCATGATGCGATTTCGGTTACATCACAGAAGATACAATTGCGATCATGTAGTGTGACAATCACTAGACCTATTACGATATTGTGCAACATCACCCTCCTACAAGACGAGAACAGCGAGCATTGATCGCCGCATCGCAAGAATCAAAAACATGTTGACGAGTATCACGATTATATGACAGGATGTTAGAATGATAATGAGTTAATCAAGATCGATTAAACGAAACCAACTTGGTGATAGCTGAAATTAAAGCGGCGATCACGAAATTGGTTGACAAATCAGATCAAACGACCACACGGGATATGCAGATTGAGAAAGGTGTTATGGTGAGAAGATTAGTCAGCATTAGGTAATCGTGTTGTTTGTTCCTTTTCATTTGCATAACGAGTGCATTCTTTTGTGTTGTGAGATTTCTGAGTTGACGTGATTGAAATTGGAATGGATGAATTCGATGATGCATATCTTTCGGTTATGGTTTGTCTTTTCCTTCATTTTTCAGAAGAATATTGTATCCTTCTCATCGAATATTTCCTAGTGTACCACATATCATCCGAGGCTTGATGATCATGGCTACTTCACTCTAAACCTTCATATTGATAAATAAATACATTTTCTTTTATCTTATTTGCATCCGTATGACGAATTTATGCTCAACTCTGTACAACCTATGTAATTAAGGAATATCGAACAAAAATAAAATTTCTAATTAAATCTTTCATTCAATTTGTTGTGTGAATCGCGAAGACGAAATTTAGTAAGTGCTAGTAATTTATCGTTTGTTATGATGTGTCAAAATGTGTTACCACACAAGCGATTAACTTGAAAATTCAACGTTATATTTTCTAACGCTGATTTTACGTGGTAACATAACATTTATTGCCCTTGAAATAAACACAATAAATAAAATTCTTTTGTGGTTCCAACCGACTTTGTTTGTACAATAAATCTGACACATTTAACAAACAGCCTTCAATTAGCGCCGTCTTCAATTTCTCGCTGGTTTTAAAACGCTTTACGTTGTCAGAAAACCATTGGAAAATGTTGATTTCAGTTTTGACATTTACACGCAACCTTCATTGGCGATACAAAATAAGTCGAACAGTTTACAACTGCTGGAGAAAATTCAAATTGATGTACTTTTAGTGAATGGACGAATTGAACATTTCAGATAAGCCCGCGGGTCTTTTAATCGGCTGTGCACAACATAATCGGCAATTAGAACATCAGTGTTATCAAACTTCTCCCTAAAATTTAGGGAGTTACCGGGCAAAAATAACTAATTCGCAGCAATAGCTAGAAGGTGAAAACTCGAGCCTGTGAGCATGAAAATATTTCAGCCCTCAGATCCAAGATTCATACTGCTGATACTACTGAATAGGATGTCTACAAATAATGAGATGTTGTAACTTACTATCTCGATTTTCCGACGATAGTTGTCATAAATAATATATTCTTCTTAGTCCTCAACATGATGCTTCCGGCCAGCTGAAGCATATACGCATAATAAAGGAGAAACCCTTCAAAAACCTGATGAAAATGTTATGCTCAACGTTCTCTGTTAGTTAAGCGTATTATTCGACGTATTGGCACAATACGCAAACGTCACTTATGGCGTGCGCTTAAGCAGACTTTTGAAAGTGTAATGAAGAATCTTCACCAATTTCTGGCATTAATTCCATGAATGAATCTTTCGTGCCCCAACGTGGTGATAATGACGTTTAACGTAACGTCTTTCTGCCCTCATCTTGTTCTACCAATTCATCCATCACCAACATATCTCAGGTCTTTTGTGCACCTTCGTCTGTCTCACGCTCGAAGTCTGAAGGGCCAGATAAACTCTCACCCATCGCATATTGGTGCTCACATTTCCATCACTTACACTCCACTAGCGATTTCTCGCGGTTTTCCTTAATCAGATTGATCGAATAAGATTAGATTCAGTAAGCTTTCAAACAGTGGCATACAAGTATACGTTTAGCTCAACTATTTTCCATCGTTGCACGGGACGAGCAATTATGCCTGACTGTTGGAATTCTGTATGTATAACCTTGTTTCATAAGCAAGATAGTGGTAACTACTGACCGATCTCTGTGTTCTCGCGGACTCAATTCAATACCAAAGTGCCGATTGTCACTTCGGTGAAGGCAACAAATTGATCGAAAACATTTCTTCTGATAGTTCGAATCCACTACACAAGATCCTTGTTCCTCCATCTGAAGCCGATATTTATTCCTTATTTACGAACGAATAAATTCATAATATCTTTAGTTCCATACTTGGCTTGATACATGGTTAATAAATCGATTGCTGTTTCACAGTTCAAGTTGCCCCGGGTAATTTTAAAATTGAAGTTCAGATCTTACTTATTGTAACTTCATTAACTTATTTCATACGCATGTCAGTCTAGGCCTGGGTATCCTGATAGCATTTTGTTCGACGTACCGTATTTATTGTGCGAGACTTTACCTGGATCAGGCTTGTGGTTCCATATATTTCAATTTTTCTCAGCTTTATGGAGAAATTAGTTTCATTATTGAAATTTTGTCTACACGTATAAAGTCATTTTCTTCTACGGTTTCTTCTTCTACTCCCACATAATCAGTATCACGTCGGAGTGAAAACGTACCTGAAATGTGTTTCTCTCGAATATGTTATATTTAACCAGATGAAAATACGCGCATTAATTCATAATCACATTTTGGCCATTCCTATATTTTGTCGAGTACCTTTTGTGAAATATTGAAGAACATTTATTGGTTTCTGCAAAATACGATGTCATAACGACTCGTCTTTCCTTGTTCTAGTGTTGATTCAGCTAGATGGGAGTAAGTGCATTATTTTGATATACAGACTCACGTTTTCTTGCTCAGAAATCCATATTTTCAAACATGATATCAAAAGGATTGTTTTGTGTGAAGATACATTTTATCTTGAATAACGTTTAATATATCTGCGTGTATTCATTACGTACGCATTACGTCCGCAAGTTTGCTGTTTGCACTTATGTGCAAAAGATGGTTAAGTTAAAAATGATTGTTTTGACTCAACGGAGATTTGGCAACCATAGGCTAAATCTTAAACTTTGAAGACGGTGATCAGTTAGCCAGATTTGCAAAAATAGCAGTGTTAAATCGTATAAAGACATCATGTTGACATCATCGTTTCATACTCACACATCATGCTTACACAAATATTCAACTTTTGAAAGCAACTTTCGATCAAATTTATAATCAAATCGCTCACAATTAGGTTCATTTGGAACATGATCAAATATAACGGTCATGCAGGTAAATGAGAATCTTTGTTCATGATCTTGAATCAAACTCTATTTACATTTGTGCGGTCGCATGTGATGTGATTATACTAGCCTTAACGACCAGCGGCATCTTGTGTACCATACTTCCACTGTTTTAAGACTTGCGAATCCTGATAATAATGTCCCTACTTTTATGAGTGCAAACTGCAGAGAGCTGGTGGTAATGGAGTGTGATGGATCTGTATACAAATGATCATTCAAATTTTGCTTGCTAAGGTGTGATACACAGCAGCGGTGTGCTTAAATAAATTGAAAATAGAGATTCCAATATCTATATATTATATATATACATAGTGTTGTAACAAGGGCTGTGAATGTAGTTTTAGCTTAAGGTATAATTTATGATAAAAAAGACAAAGTCCAAAGAAAAACAGTCGAATGCTCTCTTGAAGTTTGCATGTGGAGTTGCGAAAAGAAATACGTCGGACAAGTAGGTCGCAATCTGATCACATGGTAATACGAAGACCAATTGGCCATACGCCGACATGATCGGGATTCACGAATCTCAATACATAATGACCAATTCCGTCACAAATTTATCTGAGACCACACAAAAATATTATCCAAAGGAAATGATCCGCGGATGCGCATGAATTTCTAGAAGCGTGGCACTCCAAAACTAACTCAATTAACCAGCATCTTCAATTGTCGGCAACATAATGACCAATGAGAAAACGCTTACAAAGACGAATTTGAATGATGATGAACGGACCAGTCGTATACAAAATGAATAATTCCAACTACCAGACGTTTAGAAATCAGCTTCGCTGTTGATATAATCTAGCCTGATGACAAAACGTCTAGCAACAAGCACGCACACTACAGCAACACCACTTGAGCACCGTCTACTATGTGAGCTCTGAATCTTTTCCTTGACTGCTAAATATATGATGTAATGTGAACATAACACCTCAAACATACACACCTCAAAACCGGTTTCCTATTAAGCTAATGTGCTATGCATGTGACGGTATTGTGACAATGTGGATGGATCATCCATTGATGTATAAAATTAAAATATTCATATTTTGAATACAAAGAAATGACGTAAAAAAGGAATTAATTCTTTGAATGAACATGTTTATTTAATATATGCTTCTGCTTTATATATGCTTCTTCTTTCCATATTCTTATAAGCGGTATCGAGCCTCGAGAAAGGTATGTTACAAGTGTTTATTTCGACTGATGGATAAACGGCTGAGGGTTTTAAATGACATACATGCACCTTAATTTGTTCAATCAAAATTATTATTAGAATATTCGTATTTCAATTTTACTAAAACATTTAACTGTACTAAGATCAACTTGATACAAATGACAAGCATTATACTGAATCCCAGCACATTAATTCATGTTCTTTGAATGAAGGTAACGAAAAGGAAACAAACGATTGCAATGAGCACACGCTCATTCTCTTAAATGTCCCAGAAGAGCTCACGGGTTCAGATACAAAGTGTAAATCCAACCACGACCTATACCAATGGAGATTTATTAGTAATGCTATCCAAACCATCAATGAAGCGCTCATCGATACGTTCAGAATCCCGAAGTCATTTTAATACGAATGTAGTGATCCACGACCTCTCAAACTGGCAATTTTGACCACAGCTATGGTGAACACCGTGCCTAATAATTGGAACCAATATCGATACAAAGTTCCTCGAGAGATCAACATTATCAGTAAACACCTGGAAACCGACTTAATCGTGGAAGTTGCCGCACCTGTTGGTACTGAGCACAGTGATGCCGAGAATCCTGCTAAAAATGGAACGGATGTCGACCGACACTATCAACGTCGATGATGTGATTTACCCACCATTTCTGACACGTACTCAAATTACCTTGCTCAAATACTTATCATCCAACAATTTATCAAGAATAAACAGCAAATGTTTCTACACCAACACACAATGCACAACTGCACAACGAGTTACCTGAACTAATTGAGATCCGTCAAAAATATTCACCACTACTGATAGCCGTAACTGTTCGATCAGCAATTAGTTGTGCCGAAAATTTCCATTCCAAACATGTTTCTTTTCATCGTAATGAATGTACGTGGATCAGGAGATGTTGCATTTACTATGATAACAACCTCACGTTCGGAGAAATCATACTAAGCATACAATCCTAGTTTAATTGAGAAAACTCAACTGGTTGTTCTGAGATATCAAAACAACTTTCTGATCAAGGATGACTTTGATCTTCAGCATATACTGAACGGTGAACTCTCTTGATCATCCATTCTACAAAATATTCAACGAAATTCATTTATTTAACCAAATCTCAAGCAGCACTCGCTTCAGAGGCACAATCTCACCGACCAATTTCGATTCCTGTTGAGTGGGCGAGGAAAAAAGTCAACAAGTATATCCGCTTTGAAGTACCTATTGGAAAGAGTGATCACTGTAGTTATTGCTATTAACCGAACATGTTTATTCACTAAAGCAAAACGTGCACGTGATGCTCAGGAAAGGATAAGAAAAAACTCGATATGAGTTTGCATTATCCAATGTCAATTTAAGAGGTCACCGGACTAGACATGATGTAGAAAACCAAATGCTGGTCATCGAACTTCAGAAAATCAATCGAAAAATAGAAAAACTTCACTCGAAAGTTTCAGAAAAAACATGAAAAGAACATGATTCAAATTCGTGATCGGAAAATGGCTGACATCGTGAGAAAAGTGGGTGGATAAGCCGCCCTACTGCCACAGATCAACAATGAATCTTTGGAAAATCGTATCGTTTGTTTGAGAAAAATTCCTAAACTTCATCCAGGAAGCGCTCAAAACTAAAGTATCAATAAATTCTATGGATAAGTAATTGACTGTGAGAAAACCCGAGCTCCTCTTCACCAGATCGTGACAGAAATATTTCTGGTTGGTAAAGCGCATTACCGCTTTACTTACTTACGTAGCAACCCACATGCACTGTTCTCCAAGTCGCTAACGAACTCGCTCAATTTTACCCTATATTGTTCTACCCTCACAACCGTGTATGTTACGATATGGCTGCATTCAGATTACAGTGTAACACAATACACGAAAACGCTGTAAAATCCATGAGTGTTGTGTTGAAGCTACTGGGGTTAAATACAAAACTTTTCCGGGTGCTGATGAAATAACACCTATCAAAACAATGCGTTCATGCTCTCTGCGTTCACCACTCTTTGATGTCTTCGACCCTGTCCGACGAAGATTGTAGCATGGTTGATTCTGACGAGAAATGAGAGCTGTGACAGTCAGATATAAGGAAGGACGTGATATACCGATCCGATGTGTCTAACTACCGACCAGCCACGTCGTATGCCAGTAGTCTCTAGGATTTCTCAAAAGATATGTAGCTGACGAATTCATTAAATTTTGGAACGAAATAAAAATGATTTTTATCGCACAGCACGATCAGGAAAAACCCACAAGAACTCCGTATCACTAATCTTCTCAAACTCTTAATAATTGCGACAACTAGAACGTGGACGATGGATTCCATATTCATGTTTATACTTGAAATGTCTGAAGCTTTTGACCGTGTTAACTATAGCATACTGCTGCAAAAACGTTTTCAGCTCGGGGTTTGACCGTGTTAACTATAGCATACTGCTGCAAAAACGTTTTCAGCTCGGGGTGTGCGGCAGAAGCTTGGCCTGGATATAGGATTACTCGACCAGTAGAGTTATATTGGTTAGAGGTGATGGGGCACTATACAACCCAGTAGAATTTACAAGTGGTTTGCCTCAAGGCTTATTTCCTGGTCCAATACTCTTCCTGGTGTACGCGAACAAGATACACGAAATTGTACGCAGTAATATCATGTTATTTGCGAATAACATCAAAGTCTGGACTAGCATACGCACCAAGAAGATTGGCGAATTCTCCAAAATGTCTCGAAGCACTTCATAAGTGGTCCTTGCAAAACTGCCTACCATTCAACAACCGGAAATGCAAAATGTTAAACGTCGCTAAATCATTCGACTTCACATACCCTCTGGTATCTGAGCAACTTTCATGGGTTACTAAAGAGATTGATCTGGGCGTGGGGATTAGCAGTAACTGAAAGTATGCACGCAGTGTCCTGTTTGTAAACAAAAGTATTGCCAAATCTTGGCATTGCTCATAAGGATCTTTGGTCGTTTGTCAAAGCACATACTCTCAGGTATAATCAACACCTATATCAGACAAACAATGAGCTTTGCTGTTCAAACATGGTCCTCATGTTTACAAAAGGACCGTTTGGTAACAAGAATACCATCGCGCTACGAAACTGGTGACCGGGCTATACAACACGTCATAGGAGGAGCTGATTGCAACTCTCAACATCTTTGACTTTTCGTCTGCTTGTTTTTAATCAAACATGAGCCTTTATGGAAACGAATATAAACAAAAAATGATAATTATAGCTGATGACTACATTCTCTTTATGTCTACCTTGAATGTTGAACATCGCGCAGTACGGTTCGATTATCTCCGTATTTTAAATGACTTAGCAGTCCGCGTCGGGAAAAAGAAATCTCACCCGCGGTATTCGGTCGAATGATTTAGTTGAACGCAGATGGCATAAACTACGTTCAGCAGCAGAAAAAGAAATTTGCAGACAACGAACCGAGTGATTATAATAGATATTCGAAAATTAATCCCTGCTCACGCGCTCAACACGAACAATTCCTTAATTAAATCATACTTTAGCCAACTGACGACAACAGATTGTGGTGTATACGAGAAAATGATGAGATCGAAATCACAAATTGGTCAATTACTTGCGCTGTGTGCTTTTACGTTTCACTTTGTTCACTAGCTTTTTAATGCTTGGATGCTCACTGAACAAAAATTCACAGTCTCCAACTGTTGGCGGCAAATATCCTGAAACCGGATCAGTTGAGTGAGTGCAATGGATGTGAGCACTTTTAAGACTCGTTAATCCAATTCATTTGATTGACTGACGTAGATCCAACATGTGGATTAGTCATCCGAGGGAAAATGTGCTTTAAGGCTCAATGTTCCGATGATCTTCACATAAAAACGGCAAACGGTCAGAATCTGATTGTACTGTGCCCACGAAAGTGATGATGTATATTTAAGGAAGAAACATTAATTAATTTCCTTCAAGTAAAAAACAGAATACGTTTAATAGACTGAAAAGCTCTTGGTTGTTATTTTTGTCTCATGATGCAGTATATTTATTAAATAACCTTAAAATTCTGAATCACATTTTAAACTTTCTCAAGATTGCCCTTAATAACAAGGCAATCAATCTAATTTTTTTCAATTTCTAAACACTTTTTATTCTTATATTCACAGGATTCAACACTTACGACTTCGAATTTTGTGAGTCACGTGATGTGGCCTAAACAAATTTAAAAATTAATTTTCCATGTGCACAATATAATACATAATAATCCGTCGTATTTTCCACAGTACAAACTATATTGGAGGATGGTTAGTAGATACCACAATTAGTTTTTTCTATAAAAAAAGCTTAATATTCCGCATTATTGGATGTTTTTTTACAAAAATTCATAATGGTGTTATGACTATTCATGATCAATAAAGTATGGTATTTCAAACAACATTATCTGATAATTTCTAGAATATATCTGTAAACTACTAAATGCTAAATGTTATCCTGATGGATGTTTTGCTAAAATCTGTCGAGAAGTTAAACGTAACGATATTTTAGTAACGTTATAAAAATTACTATTAGATGGATTGTACTACTATGACGAAATAGGTGAATTTGAATGGTGTAATTTGTCGGAAAAAGTTTCCTGTTAGCCCGAATAACAGAAAGCTGAATGCAATCGGTTGGAGCAGGTTTTGTTAACGGTCAACTTCTGACACAGAAGCTTCGTCAGACTAAAGGTGATAGAGAGGACAAGTAACATGACAATGTACCAGTCAACCCTTCACTACTGAATTGACCTTCCAGCTAAAAAGGCTGCAGTAAGTCTACAGTATGTCATGTCACCTAGAAATCATCAGGATCCGTGGTAGATTTGCCTAATACGTAAGCAGAGCGATCTAACATCAAGGAACACGGTCATGTTACGTTGATTCTGTGCTTCGCTGCGTAAAACTACATGATTTTGAATAAAAATAAAAACTTCTATCTTGTTAGGTATAGAGTGAATAAGACTAATTAAGTTATTATCAATTCTGAGCGCTTATGGTGGAGATTTTTAAGCCATTTACGTTATCGACCGCCATTGTATGTAGGCGCTTGCCATGCGGTTTAATGCCGCGAATTAACACTTCGACATAGTCTATATGGACATTGTGGCCTGAATCAAAAACGTGTTCGGCCAAGGCTGAATCACGAATCAAAGAAAAATATTCTATCCCATCTCAAAGCAGGTTTGTACAAAGCTTTGGATGTTCCTGGATGCTAGTGTAATGTAACTCTAGTTTTGTCTTATATAAATACCAGCGCATCACTTACATTGAATTCTGTTGATTTTGATGTAGAATTATGTTAAGTGGGCTTTTGCAAAATTTGTGGAAATCACACGTAGGTCTTAGTCACACAAATGGAGCTTATAGGAGAACGACAAAACCGTAAGCTCGACAAGTTATTAAAATTTTATTATAAAAAAACATCTAATGGCATGACATATTATAGTGTCATGAATTTGTCTCATCTTACGCTTTCGTAAGCTGAGCAAATATTGCTGGAGAAAGGTTTGAATTTCTGAATAAGAAAATGTGATGGAAGTTGATAAACGTATTCCTATTATCAAACGCTATTTAGATAGACATGCAGGTGAGCTTGGTGATACAATACGGAACTGTATCGTTGGTGTAATTAAGAACAAAAAGCTAGGCAAAACATATAATTGATGGCGTAAACAACAGGCTTTTCTTAACGTTAAGTGATATACCGATATATCCATCACCAAAACAAATATTGGAAAGTAACGGTAATGCTGAATAAGAGTAATTATTTATACAATGTCGGTAAGCAATTTTCCAAGGGTACTTATTAAAAAATAGATAATATTAAAACGAAGGATTTATGAATAACTTCTGAAAGGTAGTTTCAAGGCATTGACGTAGCTTTAGTGACCGATTGGGAAAGAGTTTATGGCACAGCTTATATCTGAAATCAACTCTCACTACTAAATTCCACGGTATGCTGATGAGCTCAAATAAGAGCGCAACCCGTGTCCAATGCTCCCATTACGGACTGGCCTGATCGACTTCTGAATTTTTTGATGAACATGGCACTGTTGAGTAGTCACAAACATAAGCAACATGTTCTCAAAAACCGCCTTAGTTGAGCTCTGTTATCTGTCAGATAAATATGTGTGCTTAAACCGAAGATGATCGATTCTTGCATAACATAATGTAAGGTTTTATTCGTAGTATAATGCTGTGTGCATGAGATTCATCATTCTTAGAATCGACCTTCAGTCGTGCCCTTCAGACGAGAATTCCAACATGCAGATCTCTATATTACGATTATGGGATAATTCTTCAAACTTAGAATTCTCTTGTGCATTTTGGTGCTCTTATTCACACAACTTACTTATATATTCGGAACGAAATGCGTTCTATACAAATAAATCTCATGGTACGGGAAACTTGGAAGGAAATGGTTTTTTATTAAAAATTGGAAATTATATATTTGTCGCTTGGTTGTGGACGAAGCACGCAAGGATATATTATTGAATAGCATATCCTGTTCCTTGTCCTGACAATCAGATTCAGGCTGACGAATCCCCTGTGGCAGCAGCGAAATATTATCCTGAAACTACTCGAACGTTGTACTCGAATTACTTCGTAATATGTATACAAATCTTAAACCAAACATGTTCTAAACAATTGCAAAAAGAGGTTATTTTGCTTGCCGGAATAAGCATATAGAAAGTGAGCAAAATTCAAAACTCATGAGAATGATTATTGACCGTTTATCATTTATTTAATCACCCGGGTGATGCTTGTACCATTTTGCACTAAGAACAATTTATACAAAAATTAACAAAATTATCTGTCTCGCACATTATGCCACATTCTGGTAAATATTTTTTGATTGTTTTAAATAAGCTCAAAAGTTATATTTAACAAAAATGAACAACTCATAGTTTTTGCTCTGCTCCATCAAAAATCAATGAACTTGATTTTTTTTGCTCTAAATTCAAACGATTCCTATGTGTACCGATTTAATTTCACAGGTATATCAATTATCGATAGAGGTAAATAACTGAATAATGCATTCGTTTCATCACGCGTATGCTAACTTAAAAAGAATAAATGTCCAATCATATATTGGAATTGACGACAACTTTTTAGAATAAAACTAAAACGTGCTATAGATAAATTAGTAATGGGGATCAGTAATTTCGTCAACTTAAGTTAACTCATACCTTATCGAACAATTTCACGGCGGATATCTGCAATGGATGTGCCTTTCAGTCACATAATATTTCTCCAATCTCTATATCGTTTAAACTATTTTCCCATACCAGTTTGTAAGTAAAAATTGGTATACACTGATATGCATTTACTAAAAGAATAAAACAGTTTTCCTGATATAACTGCCTTATAGTCGTACTTATATTGCCATTGGTTCAAATATACCTCAGTATAGCTTCCCGTAAACTATTATGTGATAACACGATTGCGAACAAAAGTAAGCAGATCAAAAACTGGTTGAAGCTTTCGCAACCTCTACACTGGTTTCAGCACGGTTCCAGCGCTTTGATACTTGAATATGTTGATTGTTGACTAAACGTTGCACGCACGTATACTGCAATTGATCTTGATGAGATTAATAGACTAATTGAGCGTTCAACGATCCATAACCATCTGATTGACGACGGAAGGTTATCACCAGTTTAGAACAGATTTTATACACCTACTTCAACGAATGCTTATTCAGTACTGGTAAGAAACGCCGCACTTTTTTCATAGATGATGAGACACCCCACGATTAACACGCTATAAAGAAATTAAATTGTATGGTTGACTGCAAACATAACCGGAGTATCTGTATGGATATCGGGAGTAAATTGAATGCTGAATTGTTGCAGGTACAGAAACAGAAATCAGCTCTCAGAGATAACTGTAGCTTGTGTAGGATAAGATCAAACGTAGACTTGCTAATTATTTCCAGAAAACTCCAAGAATAAAAACGCTCAATGAATCTTCGATCCAAACTTGAGTAACATACTGCAAAATAGAAAGACGTGGACAAATTTTAGCCTAAGTTTTGGATGGTTTTTAACATTGTTAGACGTTTTATCACCAGCAATTTTTTTGGGTGAATTGGGATCAGGGCTTTCATCAGGTTTATGTCTGTCCGATGACCAGCATTTCCGATCCTTGCCTGTGTTTATCAGCTCTCGTGTCTGTACACGTTTCTCATTTCATAAAAGACCGCAGCTGAATAGAAACGCTGAATAATTGGAGTTCAAAAATCAAGCATCCTGAATCAAGCTTTCATTGTGAAAAAAGCAATCGCTTTGCATGTACCGTTGGATAACAGCTATACATGATACAGTGGATGAAATTAAAATTATCCCGGGGTGCATGAATTTTGTGGATTCATGATAGTCAAAAAATACTCGCACATGTCGTTTGTTTTCTTCGGTTAGAAACATTATGTTGTTCCATTCGAAATGCCTCCCTGAATTGATTGGTATATACAGTGACCAACGATGGTGCGCACAGATTCCTTTGGTTTTCGTATCCCAGTGTTAGACGTAAGCCGACGTTTAATCTTGCAGACAATATTCCATCGTTTGCAAGTTTGTTAAAATAATTTGTGAAAATCATGTGTAACGTTGACAAGGGTACATGTGCTTTTTCTAATCAATATTGCCGTAGGACACGCACTCAAATTCTCAGTCATTTGATACATTCTTTGTAGCAAGTCAGCTTTGGTTGGGTTTAATTGAGCCCTTTGTGAATATTGAAAAGATATTCTTTAGTTGACAATCTCCGTGATTCAAAATATAAACATGACCCGAAGATGTTTATGTTCAGTGAATGTGTACTATCAGAAGAAACGTTTCCGATTCGTTTGTTGCATTCACGTAAGTGACAATCGATAATAGTGTATGTAAATGAATCTGCGGAAAATGTCGATCTGCAGATAATCCTAATACCTTTTCCGGAAGCCCGGAAACTTACGGTTTTGCATAGAAGACGTGTGGAGGATGCAATGAAAAACAAAATGTTAAATTCCGTTAGGCGGGTCGGTGACTTAACAGCGGTCGAAAAACATAGAATGTAAACCCGCGAAATGTAAGTAATGGTGTGGTTACATAATTGGTCCAGCTAAGAATGTCGGACATTGTAGCGGCAAGATATTTGAAATAACTGCATCTTTGAAACATCGAGCAATTAAATAAAACACGAGGAACGTGTTGCAACGTAGCTAAGCATCGCTGCTCATTGCGTTGCATATTTAGGCATTCCAGGATAAACCAAGTTTGGATAACTATTTCCAATGATTATATTTATTAATTATAATTCATGTTGGTTGAATTCACTATTTTGTTCCAATGCAACGCAAACGTCGGTGGCATATTTAAAATGAAGTGCATAATGGCTACAAGGAAGATCAGAATTTCTTATACAGATTAAAAGTGGTTAAAGTAAAGTTGCCTGCAGGATACCAAACGAAATCGATATCACAGGGAAAGCTGTGCCGTTCAAGACAGTATATTTAAGACAACCACCACTGTTGGATGCAATCTAATATAAAATGTTTGATGGGAGAACACATTCAGACATATTTTGGAGCTACATTTACCGTGTAGATTTATTGATTATTATGATGGAAAAAAACTGACAGTCTAAAACCCGGGAACAAAACTTCAAACTGCCATTTATGTGTGCCGTCACAATATGTGTTTTTGACACATTAATATCTTAAGGTAGATATGCCAAAAAGCAACACAATATTATTTTCATCAAATTATCTTTCGTATTTCAGAGGTAAGCAATTATAGACTCGGTGAGTATATATATCTAGATTCTTGATAAATGTCATACATTTTAGGTTCTTTGCAAAATAACTGACTGTGAAATTTTATTATAGCTGAAGAGGCAAAGAAATGGGCTGGGACAGTAAGTCATTTAATCGGAACGTTCATCTAAAATGCATCCAATTAAATAACTTAGGGCTCTCTGAAAACCAAAATATGCTATAATTGTGGATATATGACGTGCAATATCGATAGTTGCTAATAAGACGCGTTTGAATGATGCGTAGAACAAATTACACGTGCTTGGAAATCCTCAAGGACAATAGTCACCATCTAGATAAAAATTCGCGTTTCAAATGTATAGCAAGAAAACCGGTCATGCAAAAACTTCTTAGGAAACACGATTCGATGGCTTCAACTGAACCGATTGGCACGAAATCGATTGAGAAATCGGATCGAAGTGCAGACCGGGAAAGAAGAAGAAGAAGAAGAAGATGAAGAAGAAGAACAAATTGACTTTATTCGTACACACGAATTTTCAAGTGTTACAATAATTTCACCACAAATTTAAAAAAAATGATAAACACGTTCCGACATCGACTTACAATTTGTTGACTGAACGATTTTTCTTGTCCGTCTAAATTGATTGACATACGATCCAGTTTACTAGCAAACGTTTTTCGGTCAAACGTTTCACTGCCGGTCCCGGTATCTCGTAATTCGTTTTGAAGTGGACGTCCAAATTTGACCTCAGTTGATCTAAAAATATTTGACGCATTTTACCCTTGGAGAAATTAATTGTATGCACGGCCGATTTGAAGGCCCCGCTAGGTTGATGTCATTTTTATGGTTACGTGAATTGCTTATATCAGATACGAGTGTTATGTTCTTTGTGTAGTGAACCCGTTTGACTAATTGAGGTTCTATTGCGTTGTGGGGTTCGTGGGTAAACGGGACTAGCATTGGAAAGGATGACCACAGTCTAACGCTGGACGCAATTGATATGTATGGGTTAAAAGCCGGGGCTGATGTGGTTAACACTAAAGTCCAACAAAGCAAACTTGAGAAAATCTACGAAATATAGAACTCCACTATAAATGCGTTTCAGAAAAACTGAAAAATGGATTCAAATTCATAATACGGAGTCGAACGCGGAAATGAATAAAGTTGGGAAATTGTGTGTGGAGAAACCACATACTCCAGGCAACACTTGAATACAGTGAATCTCACCGTTTGTTGAGGAACAATGTTATTAAACTTTTCTAGGAGAAAATAATATATATATAGAACGAAACCCTATCGTGATGAATAGCACCAGAGTAAAGCCAGGCTCTCCAGCTTTACTTATCACGACAGGAACTACATCAGCCAATCTTGAAGCCGCCGACGAACTTGATCAATTTTACTCTAGAGTGTTCTTCCTTAACGAGCGCTTATTTTATGGTATGGCTGAGTTCAGATGACGAATACAGGAAATCGCTGTGAATCCTGAAATTGTGCTGATGAGGCTACTCAGGATGAAAAACAAAAAACCCGCCAGGTGCTGATGAAATAACACCGTTCCTCCTAAGAATGCCCCGATGCTCTATTCTCACCATTCTCTCACCTCTGATCTCTTTGAACGTTTATTGATTTGCAAAAAGCTTCCTACCAAATGGAAAAGTTTATTAATCACTCCGATATACAAAGGCACGAAGTGTTCTGATGTGTCTAACTAAAAACCATTCACATTCACGCCAGTGTTCTCTAAAGTTCTCGAAAGATTTGTAGCTACTGAATTGATCAAACATTCAAAAAAACAGCATAAGCCATTTTTCATCTCACAACACGGATTCAGGACAAGACACTCATGACTCACGAATCCTATTATAACTCATGATACCTGGATTCCAGCCATGGGCAACGTAGACCGTATCCATGCTTGTTACTCCGATATGTCTAAAGCTTTGGACTGTGTTAACCACAGCATACTGCTACTAAAATTAAGGCAACTTGATATGGTCGCTTGGATAAACGATAACCTGACTGGGAGTGTCATCGGGGCTGGCATTGTTGGATACTATCCAGTCCAGTATAAGTTGCAAGTGGCGAACCTCAAGGCTTATTCTTGGGAACAATAATCTTTCTGGTGTACGTGAAAGATATTCTTGAAAATGAACGTAGTAAATTAATGTTATTTGCTGTTGACATCAACTTTCGGAATAGCGTAGACGATTGCTAACTTCTACAAAACCTTGTCGAAACACTTCATGAGTAGTCCTCACGAACCTGCCTACCATTGATCATTAAAACATGTAAAATGATAAAAGTCGCTAAATGCTACAAACTCGCCAACTCTCAAGGATCTCAGCAACTTTCCTAGGTGTTAGAAGAAAAAGAAATGGGTGTGTAGATAAACAGTAACTTGAAGTCTCAACGGCGGTGTTCTCTGTATTGCAATAGTGTTGACGAAGCTCAGCCCTGCTCAGCGTGATCTTCTGTAGTTTTACACTGCACGTACACCCACGGATAGTTGACACCTATATCCGACTAACGATGAAATACTCTGTTCAAGCATAATATCCATGGATAATAAATTTGAAGGCTTCGACGAACCCCGTATACCACCGTCCTACAAAACTAGTGACCGGACTACACAACAGGCTATACAAGTAGTGAATTCCAACTCTTAAAATATTTGACTTTTCCTACTGTCTTGTGAGGTGTGAATTGCTCATGTGGTTCAAAATTCTGCATACAATGGATCATTCAGTTGAAAACCTATTTCACCGGCAAAAACACGTGTAAGAAGCTACAAGTTGATTATGCCACACTCTGAGTGAAATTGTCGAAGGTTGATACCTGTCATCCGAGTGTTCTTCACATGGAACTCTCCTCCCCCACATAACATTCGTTCATCAAACCTAATTGTCTGCAAGGCTGAACCTGTCAAGTATATGTTGACTTAATCAAACCTATAACCTCATTACATAAGCTGACTTTCCGTATTGAGAAAACATGTTTCATGTTTTATACATTCCCGATATTTTTAATCATTGGTTATTTTGAGGTATTTGCTTTTTGGATCATTACAAGTTTGAATGTTTCGAGAGAATTAACCAACTCTTGTGTGACCAAGGTAATGTTCGCTAATACGAAGGTATACAATTTATTATTTGATTTACGAGAGAAGAAACTTTAATGCACATATCGTTCCCGCACCAAATCTCGGAAAAAATAACCATTTTGGTCAAGCGTTTTTCCCAAAAATAGCGAAAGATCAAGCACAATTATATTGCATATAATAACTAGACTGGACGACGCCAAGTAGGTTAAGATCCTGTCAAGATGTTCATGCCTTTCCAAATATGAGAATAAAATACAAATTGACTTCAGCGTGTTTCCGCACATATATAAATGACAACCACATACACTGGAATCATTAAGTTTGTTTGCTACACTTGTAACTTCAAAATTCGTTGCCAAGCGATTTCATGTGCACACCCTCTCCAAATCGAATACTATCAACCCAAAAGGAGAAACTGTATATTTTTCAAAAGTAGCTAGTGTTTCCCATCTACGGTAAGTTTTGAAAAGGGGAAGAACTGTGTTAAGAACGTTTACGTTATTGTTTGTTATCGTTGATTGACACACTTGTGTTTTGCCAGATGACGGAGTGCTCTACGTAGTCCACAACCAATTGATGAGTAATTTTTGATTTTTTGAATAATTATGGATGATGTCAGTAGAAACGAATCTTAATCGTGAGAAAAAAAACAATTTTATATTATATTATTATATTATAAAACTCTTAGGCTACTCACGAATTGATGATAAATTAACCAATCTTGCATACTCGCCGATTATATCGGAATGATATGCCAAACACGTTAATTGCAACATGTTATTAACTTTTGCCAGGAAATGACAGCACCAAAGACTCGTGAGTCAACTATTGCGATAGTTTTACTGAAAATGCTATTTTAAGAGAATCTCTCAAAATATTATATGGCTTCGCTTGATATATTTGGCAGGAACAGCTTTTCAATCTAATATACGCCATTACGTGTTTTAAAACACTGTCTTAACCAAATGTGTGCATAGAGCAACAAACATGTGGTTGAGGGTATGCATGTGTGATAGAAATGCATGCAAATAAGACCATGGCTTCAATCTCATCATCACTTTTGTATGTCTACGTTGTTGAACAAGGCCAAACAAATCCGACAGAGGCATACAATTTCAATACCTGTTCGACATTTATGAATTGTATGAAGAAGTGCAGATCGAAATCGGACTGTCCCTATCTAATGACTGCAAACAGCATGATATCGGCCGTGAGGAATTTGTGTATTATGGAAATGCCTGTGAATGAGCTTTTTCGTTCATTGTCATTAGTTTAATCCCATCTACATGTGTTCGGTCACATGTGATTGAATTGCTTGATCGTGCCACACGAACCCAACAGTGGCAAACGAGTGTAACTTGTTGATTCAAAACCTGTTTTATTGGCAAGAATCACATGATAGCATATCACATGGCTACAAGTAAATTATTTCACACTCTAGATTCGTCCATCTATAGCATGCATGTGTTGTTTCTGTGGATCAAACGTAATTCTGCAAAGAGGTACTTTGAAAACTTTTTGAAATGACAAATAGAACTTGTAGTTTTCCCACACATTCATGCACAAATATATCTTAATACTTTTCCTGCTATGTTTAACTGTGATTGTTTGTTCATGTGTATTCAAGATCAAGTAGGATTACCTTGAAATTGTTGACATTGATTATTGATGGAATCGATAAGCTATTCAACAATCATCAGTTGTTCCATGCTATCGTGATCCAACACCAGTAAACATTCATTGATTTCTAATTCGGTGTACAAGCAAACGATCACATAATATTGACATCCTTTTGAGTAGACCACAGAAAAACGTGTTAAGTAATTTTTGAAAATGATCCTCTTAGATATGATGAGCACTTTTTCCGAAATATGATATCATCTTGTCAGAATGTCCTTATGTGAGGACACTTGCTATAATTATGATAATTTAAACAATATTCTCATATTATTATTGTTCCTAAAATTTACATGACGTTTACAAAATCGCAGTGGTGCAACACTCTCCCGCTTTTTCGTTGATGATGAAATTATACGGGCGAATTTTGCCAAGGAATTATAATTTCTTCATAACATGCAAAGTGAAGCGATATTACTTGTGAAAGCATTCCGACCCTTTTGTCCACAATTTGCTGAAACAAATCGAATAAAAAGTTAGGCGAACAATCAGTCAATTATTCCGCAATTTCAAATTCGAACCAGTGTTAAATAAAAGATACATCGATCAGTGTCAAATGTTGCACATAAATATTATTCACAAAAACTGTAAACATGAAATCATCAAGATGAATTTGATCGTTATTTTTCAATTTTTTAACACAGATGGTTCACGAATTTCCCCTCAATAGGTTTTGTGGCTTTGGAAATGAAACAAGTTGAGCTTGTTTAATAAAGTTTTTACGATTCCCCTGTAGTATCACGCGCTCATACAAAATGACATAGATTTATACACCTCTGAATAAACGAGAAACACTTATTCACTTGCTTGCTTATAACACAATTTATCAGACCGCTTCCGAAGTGCTTATATTTATGTGGGAAAAACAGTGAGATCAGGATGCGTACACGTTATAAAACAATGACAGAATTGTGAACAAGTTTGCGCTTGTATGTTAGTCTTGAAATATGGTGGTACAACCAACCTGTTCAATCACATATGTTCATATGAACTGGGGTTAGCCGACGATGCAGCCATTATTGCTCACTCGCAAGATAATGCCAACAACTAATGGACTGCTTTTCATCGGCATGTGAAGACTTTGGGTCAACAATCAGCATAAGCAATATAAAAACCCTTGATCAATGTAGTGTATCGCCTCTCATTTTCATTGTTTCGAAATTATATCTTCAAACAGTACATCGTTTTACATATCTGGGTTCAACCATTGCAGATAATCAATTGCCAGAAAGCGGCTCGGGAGAGCTGTGTCAACTTGACCCTGATTTGGGCAACCGCAATTATACTGTAAAGCAAACCTTGATGGTATTTAATGTTTCAGCGTCGGCAAAATAACCTAGACCACACGCAATACACGAAAAAAGATACAAGCTTTTTATTTAAGTAGCATACGTCCAATGTTGACCATATTGTGAATGAAAAAAGTTAAGAATGGGGTTTTTGATAACAATGCTCGTTTAATTAATACGCTCCGACTAATATAATAGCACCATCTAAGCAACCTGGGTCATGCGTACAGTATGGAATATCCTTGTAATTCTTTGCAAATTTGAAAGCAGGTTTCTACCATTGACATTGATTCGACAGAATTTCTTTAGCTGGTTGGAGTACATTGAAACCATAACTATGTTCTACATGCGTGTGGCCGGAATAGTCTAGACAGCCTTATCCTACCGTGACCCACGAATTCACGACAAGTTTACCATTTTTGCACTGTTTTAATGTTTTGAAAACCTGAACTATACTTTCCCTATGCTTATGAGTGCAAACAACACGAAACCAGTCGTGGAGTGTGTAGCAGTATTTTTGTGTTACCGAATCGCGAGCAACAGCTGAATACTCCATCCTGTTTTCATAATCTGATGTTCGAAAACGCCTTTGCCGTATTTTGTGCCTTATTCGGTTTTATGCTTATTGTCCTGTTCGTAAGTCAAACCAAAAGCTAAGCGGCAAGTCGTGTTAATCGTTTCGCCATCTGGACAAGGGTGCTCTTTTGGACATCCGAAGATTATTCTAAACCATTGTGACATTTAAATAGTTGGATTGAATACGTTAGGTTCGAAACATGAGAAGACTTCATTGCAAAATATACATATGACACAACGCAAAATTAAGAATGGTCGATTGATAAATTCCTCCAACAAGCAAACGAATTGATACTAATTAATCAAAGTTTCAACATTGCTGTGCAAATTACCGCTTGCTTCGCCGCTGCGTATCCAATTTCAAAAACAAGCATTTCCATTTCAGCATCGAAAATCACTATATTGATTAACATTTTTCTGGTAAACATCAACAATTGATGCCAAAAGTGCCTCTGTGCAATGTTTATGACAATAAAAGCAATCCTAGTGAAAGCGGTGAAGCTATTTTTGAAATCACTATGCCAATTCGTAAGCAAAAACTCCTTTGAAATATCCACAAGTTTTCTCACAACAATCCGATCCGTTAACGCTGTACGCACGTTTCGCATTTGTTTGAGATCAGCACAGACCAGATCTACGTGTCGGGTAATGTGAACTGGAGTTCTCGTCTTCTCGCTACTTTATAAGTAGCAGAAGGGACTAAACTAAGCCCCAACTGATCCAACGGCGTATTGCCGCGAGGGTTATTGCAACCCCTGGATAGTTCAAAGTAGAATACCATTCCGAAACGCTAAAATCTCACCGGAAGCACAGGGTTGGTTTCGAGGTTTTTGCCTCTCATCAGCTATGCGTATTCGCTGGACTCTTCGCGCTTCGAACTAGTATTTGTGTAGACGGATGGCGCAATGTGAACTGAAGTTCTCGTCTACTTGCTACTTCATAAGTAGCTGAAGGGACTAAACTAAGCCCCAACTGATCCAACGGCGTATTGCCGCGAGGGTTATTGCAACCCCTGGATAGTTCAAAGTAGAATACCATTCCGAAACGCTAAAATCTCACCGGAAGCACAGGACCGGTTTCGAGGTTTTTGCCTCTCATCAGCTATGCGTATCCGCTGGACTCTTCGCGTTTCGAACTAGTATTTGTGTAGACGGATGGCGCAATGTGAACTGAAGTTCTCGTCTACTCGCTACTTTATAAGTAGCTGTAGGGACTTAAATAAGCCCCAACTGATCTAACGGCGTATTGCCGCGAGGGTTATTGCAACCTTTTGATAGTTCAAAGTAGAATACCATTCCGAAACGCTAAAATCTCCCCGAAAGCGCAGGACCGGTTTCGAGGATTTTGCCTCTTGTCAGCTATGCGTATCCGCTGGACTCTTGGCGTTTCGAACTAGTATTTGTGTAGACGGATGGCGCAATGCGAACTGAAGTTCTCGTCTGCTCGCTACTTTATAAGTAGCAGAAGGGACTAAACTAAGCACCAACTGATCCAACGGCGTATTGCCGCGAGGGTTATTGCAACCCTGGATAGTTCAAAGTAGAATACCATTCCGAAACGCTAAAATCTCACCGGAAGCACAGGACCGGTTTCGAGGTTTTTGCCTCTCATCAGCTATGCGTATCCGCTGGACTCTTCGCGTTTCGAACTAGTATTTGTGTAGACGGATGGCGCAATGTGAACTGAAGTTCCGGTCTACTCGCTACATTAAAAGTAGCTTAATGGACTAAACTAAGCCCCAACTGATCCAACGGCGTATTACCGCGAGGGTTATTGCAACCCCTGGATAGTTCATAGTAGAATACCATTCCGAAACGCTAAAATCTCACCGGAAGCACAGGACCGTTTTCGAGGTTTTTGCCTCTCATCAGCTATGCGTATCCGCTGGACTCTTCGCGTTTCGAACTAGTTTTTGTGTAGACGGATGGCGCAATGTGAACTGAAGTTCTCGTCTACTCGCTACTTTATAAGTAGCTGAAGGGACTTAACTAAGCCCCAACTGACCCAACGGCGTATTGCCGCGAGGGGTATTGCAACCCCTGGATAGTTCAAAGTAGAATAATATTCCGAAACGCTAAAATCTCACCGGAAGCACATGACCGGTTTCGAGGTTTTTGCCTCTCATCAGCTATGCGTATCCGCTCAAACGGTTAAGCGTTTCGGAATGGTATTCCACTTTGAACTACTTCTCGGGTGTTTAAATCTGTTAGAAGTCAATGCTCCCAAAGAATAAAACACTTCAAATCGTTGTTTTGTTCGAAATTGGACACAACTCTTAACCGGTATAAACCTGCCACCTCGCTGATCGGTTAGGCCTTTAAATACTAAATATAATCGTTAACGAAACACTATTGGTATATTATCAATCTATGTTTTGCAAAATTAGTGTTCACTTTGTTCTATTAAATCTACACGATTCCGGTGAAAATAAATCGTTTTTTTTTACGAAAATGAGGTTTTCGCCTTACTACGTTGATGTGAAAATAAATTTTGGGTTCGATTAAGTTAGGAGTCTTTTTTAACAAGTAATCCGCTAACACAACGGAACCACTGACAGTATAGAGTAAAGCGATTGAATTGGTTTTTTGAAAAAGCTAGCTGATAATGTTTTTTCTAGTCAAGAAATTACCCACATATATTTTAAGCAGAAAAAAATCAAATGTTTCCTAACGATTAGCCAAATGGCGAATGGTAGACGAGTAGTGATGTAAAGTGTCATAGATTGTATGTCATACACAAGATACGCAGTAATTATGAACTTAATCAAGAGCGGAACTCAATGAAGAGCACAACTGTCGCCAGATGGCGACACCGAATATTTACGCATAGTACAACATGTATTCTTGTACAAATGCCCTTGATGAGGATAGAATACAGTGGTGAGACGGCAATTTTCGACAGGGGCTTCCAAGCTTGAGGTAAGCGGTAGCCGTCAAATAAGACCCAACAATCTCTACGACTGTCGCGAGCAGACCCAGGCGCTAATTTTTACGAGAGTCAAGCCAAAGCTTTTACCCAGTATCTGCTGCCTCCAGTTTTATTATCAACAGCAGCAGAATTTTGTGTCATCTTCATTAGTGCGTTGAGATATACGCCATGGTTTTTCAATATGGGAACTAGTTGTTCCCCACGCAGCAAGTTCTCCTTATCCACGGCATCACTGGAACCAAATGATCAGCACGGCTAATACGTTACGACAATTTGTCGTCACAGGAGTTGTCAGGAAGTAGTTCAATACAACTTTAGACAGTCAAACAGAAATACGTCTCTGGATTTTTACTCCAGGTTGACACTTGATGCCTATTCCATCATTGGATCTAGCCACAAGGCAGTGAAGGTTTGAGATAACGGTTTTCCTTCCCTCAGGTGGACTGCCTTCATGGACGTACGAGCTCCACCTGTATGAAGAAGGCCGGTTATGAGGCACCGCGGTGCAACTAACGCTGATCAACCAAGTAATTTCGATCGTTGTGAGCGCTGCAGGAGAGATTGGCACTCCAGTTAAGTCATTCTAAAAGCTGCGCAGCATGAATCCACCTTGCGCTTGTGACCAAGACCAAATAATATTGTGGAATAGCTTACTATCGCTCGTAGTACAATTCAAACAAGTGAAGCTTTTATAAAACAACTTGGTCAATAAATGGACAATTGTGATTTTGGATTGAATATGCATGGTAACCAAAATGTATTACATTTTTTCAACATCGCACATGGTTTAAATTATTTTTGCCCGTAGATTTATACCCTTATATCATTGGTGAATATATATATATATATATATATATATATATATATATATATATATATATATATATATTGTAGGGGGCAATGCTTGAAGTTCCTGAAATTGAAAAACTTATTGAAGACGACAAAAATCACCGTTTCATGTTTCGACAAATAAAATCTCATTACGGAACTATTTTTTTTATTTTCGCTAACCTGGTTTATTTTCCGGGATGTTTGCAATAATTTGCCATCTCAAGTTTAGAATAGATCGCAAGAGCGGTTGACATAAAATCAAGCGTTTGCAGACTTGGATCAAACGTCAAAGGAAAATTGTAGCGAGTAAGGGTTTGTGAGTGTCAGGCCGGAAATCATTACGCCAGTTCATTTCAGGATAACAAGTCGCGTCTGGCGCATATCTGGTCAATTGTTACATTTTGGTCCAAAGACAACCAAGCATTGCAAGCACGCGAATCTATTGTGTCTTGATTCATCTATGAGGTCAACCTGTCTTAGGCTAGTCGCGTTCACCCACAAATCTCTCCACGCAAAATAAGACAATTTGTCAGCGGCGTTTATTACAAACGAGAAGAATATCTATGCACACGCTCATCTTACATTGACAAAAAAGAATCACTATAGTGATCCTTAACGTGTCTGTCCCGGTTGTCACTTCGATCTGATTTGTCCATAGATTTTGGGTCAACCCAAATACTTGAAACCCCCTGCCACGCAGGACGCGTTTGCAAGATATTGACGAATTGCATCCTTCGATTTCACCCGACGTGGTTAATCTTCTAATACGTCAAAGAAGATTTCGTTCGAATGTAATCAATCCCACAACTGAAGTATCATGAGTTCGCAATTGTCGTCGTCGAACGTTTCGACGCTTCTCCCTATTGTGTTGTGCAGGATAAGATATTCCACCATGTCATTCAGAAGCTTGTAATTAGCAATTATTCCTATTGCGCTTTGCGTCTGCAAAGTATCAAAAAGATGATCGCAGTAGATCCGAAAATATTCACATCTGAAATATCGATCTGTTCATGTAGAGGTGACAAACAATATTTCAAAAAATTGGCTGTCAGCATTCCAAGTACGCAGCATGAAAATCTCAGGCGGACAGAAGAGTAACTTTTAGCGACATGAAATTCATATTTACAATGCCGATCACTGAATTAAAACCCTAAAGTGGTCGACATAGTTAAATTGAAAGTAAAATACGCTAAGAACAACACTATCGAAGTTCACAAAATTAGTACCTAAAAAATTCCGAGCAAAACACACACACAGCATTTGGGTTTAGATAATGCGATATCCTATTGGCAACGATGGCCTCATAGGTTGCAAGAAATTCGAATTCAGAACAAGTTATCCAATAGTTCGTAAACAGTAGTGACGATTCCATAGGAACGGTAAAGAACACATTTCTTGTGAAATTGTCCCGAGTTCCGGGACTCTGAGAAGATAAACCTATCGTATATTATGAAAATCATGGACTGAATCTGAATGACAGCCACCTTTGAAGATGAGTGTAATAACTCCAGTTTTTCTGTTTGCCCGTGTAATTTACCTATTGTTTAATCGTTTAAATAAATCACATCGTGAGTCACATAGCACCAGTTCACTTTATCTCATAATAGCTGAAGTTATTCCATATGTTCTAAAGAATTCGTTGAGGTTCAGCCTTGTTCTCACAACATCATGATTCACATCAACATCACTTAAACTCTCCACTCAAATTGCATCGGTATACAAAAAGCTGCCGATACTAAAATGTTCATGGTAAATAAAATGAGATGAAGCGAGGCTTTATACCAAACAAACATGAAACTGCACCCATGAAGTCTGTATCTGATAATCAGATTTTCGACAAAACTCAGCAAATGGAAAGCAGGGTAGATCATTTCTCCTCCCTTTCACCCTAGGGACATTTTTACTTGAAAATGTCGAGCGATTCACGACCATTGAATATCTAGATACTCTACATACTCTTGATGACCACAATGGAGCAATCGGCCGCTCATGAAATGCTGTAGAACAGGATTATTACAGCTTTCTCCTCATTTGCTTCGTTAATACTTGCAGGAGAAGTGTGTTCCGCAGGGGACGCTAGATACCAAGTTGATCACACTATTTAGGAATAAGTGTTATAGCGGCGACTTCAAGAATTACAAAGGAATTTCTCTCCAAAATATTGTAGTTAAATTGTTTGCTAAAGTCTTACAGATCCGGATACAATTTCTATCTGATAGAGTTTACTACTAAACTCAATGTGGCTTCCGCATGGAAAGATCAACCGTTGACATTATCTTCTCCCTGAAACAACTTTTAGTAAAATGCCAGTATATCCTTTTGTATTATGGATTTGACGGAAATATTCAACTAGGATCAAAATGCTTGTACTCATAGGCCGCCTCCATAAACTGCTCAATCACGATATTTTATTTCAAACTAGATAGAAGGGCTCAGTCTATTCCAACGTTGACGTTTTCGAAGCCGTTAAAATTCGCTTAGAAGTCAGACAAAGGTGTGTTCTTGCTTCTACGATGTTTGGCAATGCCTTTGCTCTGCTGCTAAAGCACGATTTCAGGAAGTGGAAAAAACATATTTATCTACGCAAGCAAACAAATAGCAAGCTTTTCAATCCCAACGGGTTGAGAGCGCGAAACCAGTTATGTGATGCGATAATCCGTAACCTGCGCTTTGCTAACGATGTCGCCATTATCGCTCACTCCCAAGAACACATTTAGTCAGAAATGCACTATTTCTATTCGGTCCACAATGACCTTGGGCTAATAATCAGCATGAACAAGACAAAGGTCCTTCGACTTAGGATTGCATGTCTTCCAATCAAAATTGTTGTAAATTGTGTTCTCATACATTACATAATCATAATCATTTCATATATCTTGGTTCAACCATTGCGGATAATATCGCGCTAGACGCGGAAATAGAAAAGCTGATTAGTAGAGCAACTCTCGTTTGTTCGTCTTGAACTCTCGTGTCTATGGCAACCGCCAGTTGACTATGAAGACAAAAGTGATGGTACGCAGCGCGTGCGCACCAAATGATTTACTGTACGTCAGTTAATCCATGTCCAACCATGCAATAAATGAATGGAAGTTAAATGATTTCCATTTACGAAGCATCTGTGGAATCTTGAAAATATCGTGGATGAACAAAGTGACTGATGCTGAAAAGCTTCCAAAAGCTGAACTACATAGCATTTTCATGTTAGGTCATGTGCACAGCGGGTGTTATTCCATCCTCTCCTGGTGATTTGCGAACGTTCAGCCGGCGTAGATGCTTTCGCACAACCGTACGATTTACCTCGATGTTGCTAAGGCATTCAACTTGTAGTGGGTGCGGCAGAGACGTCAGCGTTGACACGTTCTTTGGACAAAATAATTGCGCATTAAATGATATTAGCGCATCAGCTGTATCCTTGAAATTGTCTGTCTGTCCGTTCTCTGTCTGGATAGGAAATACACCTGGTATAACCTTGGTCGCGGTGTTTACGATGGTGTACAGCAACTTAGGATGTCGTTCCATATGGTCGATCAGATAAAAATGGTGATATTGCTTGTCTTCTCGAATTAAGGACGTCCCCTTGTTACGAAAACTACGAAAGTGTTCCCAAGATGCGTCTGTTCGTGTTATTTTATGTGCAGCCCATGCGGAATTTCGCATGGCTATCCACTTCCGAGTGCGGCTTCGGAGTTTGAAGCAAAATGTTCTTGATTTCCTTTTGGGAACACATGTAGAATTTTCGTCTAGTTTTGTACCGATATAACTTAACAGACTAGAACAATGAGTATCTGCATTCGTAAGTTCGAGATGTTTTTCCTCCATAATCGTAATGGCACCGCAAAGGCCGAAGTAATCGACTCTCCTGATGAACTTAACGTCGCCCGACGCCCTTCGGGCGTTGCACACGAATTCGAAGGACAACACAAGATGGTCACTTAGCCCCAAAGGAATATGATACTGCACTGACTCCACTGCTGTTGCTTCGGAGGTTAAAACCAGATCTAGAATTGATGGTTCATTGAGTCCCCTTGGTCGAGTGAATGAACGGACATGGTTGTATAGGGGAGTGAAAGTGATAATCTCACGGAATTTGTACTCAAGGGATTGCTGAGTATGCACACTTTTGGTGTAGAGATGTGGGAGTTTAAAATCACCCATTATTAACAATTGGCATCCTCTAAGGTTTCCAGCGTTGCGCATCATTTGTAACAACGTTTCATTGTGGGCATCGGAAGAGTTGGGCGAGCGGTAGATCACACCAAGTATACAGTTCTCTCCAGTTTCCAAGCGAAGGCTACACCACATGGTGTCCTCTAGCTCAAACCTTGTGCCAGGTACAGCTGTGCATTGAAGACGCTCGTTAAAAATACAAAGCAACTCCACCACCTGATCTTGAACGGTCTCGTCGTAATAGGATCATGTTGGGAAGTGCCAGCTCGCAATCATTCAACTGATCGTAGAACCATGTTTCGGTCATAGCAATGATGTCAGCAGAAAACTGAGCGTTAAAATGGGATAAAACTGCAGGTCCCGCCGAGATTTGAACTCGGGTCGCTGGATTCATAGTCCAGAGTGCACTATTTTTATTCGGTCCACAATGACCTTGGACTAATAATCAGCATGAACAAGACAAATGTCCTTCGACTTAGGATTGCATGTCTTCCAATCAAAATTGTTGTAAACTGTGTTCTCAGACATTACATAATCATAATCATTTCATTAAACTTAGTTTAACCATTGAGGATAATATCGCGCTAGACGCGGAGATAGAAAAGCTGATAAGTAGAGCAACTCTCATTCGTTCTTCTTGAACTCTCGTGTCTGAGGCAACCGCCAGTTGACTGTGGAGACAAAGGTGATGGTACGCAGCGCACCAAATGATTTACTGTACGTCAGTTAATCCATGTCCAACCATGCAATAAATGAATGGAAGTTAAATGATTTCCATTTACGAAGCATCTGTGGAATCTTGAAAATATCGTGGATGAACAAAGTGACTGATGCTGAAAAGCTTTCAAAAGCTGAACTACATACCATTTTCATGTTGGGTCATGTGCACAGAATAACAAAACAGCTCTGTTCCAGAAGATCTACTCTATGATTATCGGAAATCAGAATTTGGACAATTAGGCAAAACGCGCTTGCGTTACAAAGTCGTTCGCAAAAAAATTAGGAAGCTGTTGACATCTCAATTTTGAAGCATCATAAAAATCATCGTCTGCAAGCTACGGATGAGCAGATACAGCTCTTTTAAAATTTAGCTGTTTGCCATTAACAGCTTGATACCCTATTATAATATTGTTGGACGTCTGATGAATGATGATTGCAATGTCCCTATTAGGGAGTGCAACCGACAAAAAAACAACCTTGGAGACCCTTTCATATATGTGTTTCAATCTTTCTTGTAATCACATCCACGTATAGGTCTGTGTCTAGAATCTCATATCAATTAGGTTGTTAGCTTTAATATTCAACAATACTAACCGCCCAGTTTGGTAACCGTTTCTCCGGTATTTCAGTAACGCAATAATGAATGTTTTGTATGTAATCTTCCTGTGAGTTTTCCCACTAAAGGTAGTTTTCCCACGATCCTTGGCGGAGTTGTTTCAGTTGATTATCCGAAACAATGTGATGCTGTTTTCAAATTTCGCCTCTGGTCTGCTAGGCATGTTAGGCTGATGAAGACTTATATAAACCCGGTTCTAAACTATGCTACACACACCTGAACACGATATCTCCAAAGGTATGTTCCTTTTAGTCCGCTCATAGAATTGAGCATCTATGTATGTCTATAATTCACATTCGTGTCTCAGATGAGTGAACGCAGGACAATTTCACCACCAATAATTGAAGGTGATATTATCCTTGCATATAAAACCATTTCTACTGTTTCTCAACCTTGAAACAAATTGATCACAATTCAAATTTCCTGCAGCATATGAGGTCGTTGTTGCATATAGGGTATCTCATAATGTAAACCGAAATGGTGTGTGTATTGCTCGGGGTTTTTATATGCCAATTTTGTAAACTCCGATAGTAAATCTTACCTCGTGTTCTTCTTTTAATTTAGCTTTCCGGATGCGGTTACGCATATGATACTGCGCAGACGCAAATCGCATGATCGATGTACCCTAATTACAAGCTTTTGGAATGATATGACTTAATCTACCGTCAAGCACAACACAAGAGTAAGAATAACCGAAAACTTCGACGACGACATTTGCGAACTCGTGATACGTCTGGTTTGGGATTGATTACATTCGAACGACATCTTCTTTGACGACAACGCCGTTGATGTTTGAGAAGATGGAAAACGTTCCCGGCATTCGGGCAAACGATTCCTGCGTTGCGAAGAGGTTCCAGTTTAACTGCTCGCGCGACATCGACGGAAAAATCAGATTGAAGTGACAACCGTGACAGAGAAGTTATGGATCACTATAGTGATTGTTTTTTGTCAATGTGAGATAAGCGTGTGTTTCGATATTTGTCTCGTGCGTAATAAACGCCGTTGACAAATAGTCTTATGCAAATGTATATTTTGTCTTATTTTGTGTTGAGAGATTCGTTGGTGAACGCGATAAGCGTTAGACAGGTTGACCTCATAGATGAATCAAGACACAAAAGATTCGCGTGCTTGCAATGCGTGGTTCTCTGTTGACCGAAATGTTACAATTGACCAGATATGCGACAGCTGCGACATGTTATCCTCAAATGAACTAGCGTGGTGATTCCCAGCCTGACACTCACAAACCCCTACTCGCTACAATTTTCCCCTGACGTTTGGTCCAATTCTACAAACTGTTGAGTCAAACAGCTTTCCTGATCTATATTAAACGGAAGCCGGCAAACATCCCGGAAAATAAACCATTTTAAAGAAAATAAAAAAATAGTTTCCTCATGAGTCATTGTATTTTTTAAAACATGCAACGGTGATTATTTCATCCTGAATAATTTTTGAACTTCAGAAACTTCGAGCTTTGCTCCCTTCAATAAAAAATAGTGCATCAAATGTTGCAACAAACGCATTATTAATGTAACCGTAACCATAATTATCTGCTAGATTTTTCCAACAATGATATAAGTGTATAAATCTAAGTTGTAAAACAATATAGAACATGTGCGATGGTGAAAAATGTCATGAATAGTGGGTACGGGGCATTTTCAATCATCAAAACACAATTTTTTGTTTATTGATCAATTGGTATAATAAAAGATTTCAATGATAACACCTGCGTTTGTAATCTGCTTAACAATATTCCTTGCAATGAATCTCCTTGTTCGATGTGAAACATGGTTTCACATTCCAAGGGCAAAATGGCTCCATGTTTCACAGCTTTTAGAATTACTAAACTGTGATGACAATCTCTCCGGCATTACATGATCGATCGCCATCATTTGCACGTCTGCGTCTAGAAACCGGCATGTCTCGGGCTAGCGGATCTCAGAATTCCATGGAGGCGATCCATTTAAAGGAGGGAAAACACTTATCATAAACCTTATGTCAACATCTAATCATGAAAATGCATCAGAAGTCAATTTCAAGGTAAAATGTGATCCGGAGTCCGTTAGGCTGTCCGGCGTTGTTTTCAACCACGTCCTGGCAACTCCTGTGACGACATTTTTATCTGAAAGTAATAGTCTAGGAGTTTTTTCGGTTCCAGTGGTGACATGAAGGGATGGAGAAATTTCTCTATAGTTTATTGATATCTCTCCATACTGAAATGCTCTGCTGGACATTTCAACGCACTAATGAAAAGAACTGGAAACAGCAGATACCGGTTAGAAGCTGTGGCTCGATTGACGTAGAGCTCCGTGCCTGGGGCTGCTATCGCCGGTGGGAAAGAATTCTAGGTCTCATTGGATCGCTATCGCCTATCACA
>JACCGJ010012024.1:0-19248 GCA_013407085.1 Atriophallophorus winterbourni
GCGCACTATCTAATACAGATGTGGTCCCGTACTCAAACAGCAGAAATGAAGTTATGTACACGCTTATAAATTATTCAACTGCGTCCCACTTATCATTATAAAAATCATGGTAAATTAATATAATTAGTTAGAAGGTAACCTGAAAGTTTTTGTCTCAAATCGATACCAGTTTTAATGTGTACCTTTGACTTGGTCATTGTTATGTTTGTTTGTTTCAAGGAGCATAAAAAGAATTGTATATTTATCAGAAACTAGATTGTTTGAAGCGTTTGTTCAATAAAATTATCAGTACATATCTTTTGACAATGGATTTTCGAAAGCGTGTAATTCAAGTAATTAAGGTTACGGGGATGACCCGGTTTATATTGTTGCACAGTCATGTTTGACCTTTTAACATTGATCAGAACGCGAGAGTTTGTTTGATTCGGGTACAATTGAATTTCAAAATCAAAATATCACTATTGCACAAGTTTTGTAAAAAAAACTCGGCATTTTCAGACTTGGAAAAAATAGTGATTCAGAATCCGGCGTGAAATAATTAATCGATAAGATTTTTTGCGCATAACTCTGCAATCACTAAGAAAAACACTGATCTATAAGAGAATGTCCAATTTATTGGAACAATTCTTACATTTTGTAAATACTTGTACCAATTCCATCAGTCGCTGTCTGTACGAAATCTGGGCAAAGACTTTGCGGCTTCTGTACAATGCAACCTCTCGAATCCCTATGGTTGGATCGTTCACAATGCGATTGTGCGGAACATTGGTGAAATTCCTCAAATCAAGAATGATTTGAGTACAAATGCGGTTGGTGTCCTGGGATACAACGTAGACATTAGTTGTGGTATTGGAGGAGAACCGAAACCGATTTTTAGATGGAAAACCGAGAGAACATTGCAAGGTCAAACTGAAAATATACTCACAATTGTGGTGAGTTTCGAACAGCATTTTAAGTTTCTGTCTCGAAAGGCTCGTTTCTCGCAATAAAGGTTACATTAGCATGATGGTAATTCTATTAGCTCAAACGAAAAGCAATAACTTGGAGACATAATACGAAAATTCGATCTGAGGATTAGCTGTCACTCGGTCGATTTCACCGACATATGTTTGCACAGGAAGACAGCGTTCAATCTAGCAAATTAGCGTGCGTGTATTTGTATTAGGTAGATGTTTCAGAAACGACTGTGTCCTGTTCTACAGACGTATTAAACGGGCATCACAAGTTTTTTGACAGACATATACAATCGAAAAACTGTCCGTAAGTCCGGGAAACTTTAAAAAGCTATAATGATATTAGGAGAACAGCATGCATTGGTAGCAATATGTATGCAAGATATTAGCATGAATAATTTACATAAATATTTGCGTAAATATGAGGAGAAATGACGAGCAAAACGCGATGCCAAAATTCCGTAGAAATCAATGTTTGAAGTAAATTTCGTTCATCGCTTGACACGATTTCCATGTTATATGATTATTCGACCTCATTTTGGTTTTCAGAATTTGCAGCCAAGTGATCAAGCAGTGTACACTTGCAGCGGTGAAAACAAATTCGGGGTAGCAGACCGATCGATCGCGTTACATTTATTTTCCGACGCAGGACCGAAATTGGTCTACAGATCAGAGAATGTCAATCGATGGTATCCGCTACATATTTTGAACGTCAAAGGAGCGTATAAAAGTTACATTTTCGAGAATGGGTATTATGAAGTACGGTGCGCGAAAACTAGTAGTGATAATGTGGTCCCACGCAGGTAGATGTAAAATGATTTCAATGCTCCATGGTTCCACAAAGTTTGCTTTCCACTGTGAAACAAAGTATAACAGCAACATGCCTCTTTCATTTGTTGCTCCCTGTCACAACAATGAAGCTGAGCCTATGTACGTTTGACAATAAGGGATTCCGTGTGAGCACCCACCGGTTTTTCGTCAAGCGATAACGTATTTTCAGTTTTTACCAACGTGTTGAGTAGTATTTCGTCAACATAAATAAATAAAACAGTGAAATGCACTTGAGTGAAGAAGAAACGCCACATCAATGAATGCTTAAACTTGACAGAACCGTGTGCATTGCAAACAGTGTTGAATGAGTATTATACTAGCATGACATGAACTCATGTCCGGTGTATTCATGTGCGACTATCATCCAAAAAACAAAAGTTTCATATACGGAATATTAGACACAAACAGACTTCTAGTCACAAACCCAGTCCTTTCTATTTATTGTTGGAGGCTACTGCTTACAATCTAGTTTGGTGTGGGCGACCTCCTGAATATTCTGAAGGATCAGATGGTAATAAATACTTTCAAACCTATAGAAAATGTCCACATTTTTATATCTTTGTTTTCTCAGCCCTTGCGTTGATAGAATATAATATTATTAAATGTTCAGTTTAATTCTGCAGATCTATGTACTAAACCACTGGTATTTATTCATTGCAAGTAGAATATCCATCAATTCAACAAACTTTCATCAGAATCATTTTTGTCTTTTTTTCTATTTAATAATGTCAAGCTTTCAATGAATCAAGGCAGTTCCGACTCAGGGCTTATCTCTGTTCACTAGAACGAATCGTTAAACTTATAGGGGCAACCCCATTAGAAATTGTGCTATCTTTAGGTCGTCAACATATTCCATTTTAGAGCTGAGTTTGTAGGGGATTATTGCTAGGCATCTTGTGAAAGAACATCATCAGTGATATTTCCGAAACTTGCTATTCTCTCTGGAAACAAAATAGCGCAAAATAGGAAAAAAGATGTTTAAATAGAGTTTAATATGACCAATAAATAATTTGGAATAAAACCAAAATTTGTAGACAGTATATTCAATTTTCAATGAAGATGAGGTTATGTAATGATAGTCAAAGCGCATAAATAATTGGTTACTTAGAAAAATGATGTAGTTCAAATTGAAATTGTCACAATCAAATTAAAATTTAACAATGTCGCTTTTACAAAATCTACAAACAAAGACAATTCATTAGCATTTGATGCTGCTTTTTGGTTTGGAGATGCATAGAACATAAAATAATTTGACAGATGAGAATTTTGAGCTTGTTTATAGTATTTGATGGTGTCGGTTAACACCGTTGAAATGATGTTCAAATTACTCAATTCTTATCCATGGACGAAATCGATTGAAGGAGACAAGGGACAGCTCGACCTCACTAAATCCAAGTCCTAACACAGGCTCCTGTCCGAAATTAATCAAAACAAATAGACCACTTCATGAATAAAATGCTTCCATTGGTTTCATGTACAATTAAGAGTATATCAGGATGTGTAGTGAATCACATTATAACTCATTATATACCTGATGAAATTGAATAAGAAGAAATTTCATATACCTCCGTGTGATAAACGCTTTGATGATAAATCTAAATAACCAATGTGTACTATTTACAGCTTGCTTTCCATTTTATTACGTTCAACGATATCCCCCAAAGTGTACTGATAATTCACTTAAAATGCATTGTCTAATTTTTTTACGAAAACAAACTCCTACATAAATGCACTTCAAAGGATTTCGACTGTAGCATCTCCAATAATTCAACATTTTCTGAATGGTACGGTCATTATTGGTAATTCGCGCAATCAATTCATGTTCGAATGTCACAAAAGCGATGAATCGATAGTTGGGAGTGAATTGGAGTTGGTTACGATTAAAAGTGAGCAGCCCCTTCACATTTACTGCAAACTATTGATTATACAAATTATTTTATGTTAATTGGAAAACTGGTTTAAATCAAAATATGTCAATTTTTTAGTGTTTAAGGTTACTGATTTTACAACGCCTGAAATTTTCTTCAATAAATATTAAATACATTGAATTGAAAAAAGTTTTCGCGTCATCCTAAACAAATACAACTTAATTGAAGGGGATGTGGTTGAAACACTATGATGGCAAATATCATTTAATTTGCCTGAATATTAGTTCATGAGATGTTTTATTCAAAATTTGCGGTTTTAATCTATAGTGATCATGTGCAAGCTTACTAGCGAGGAGCGCGATGTTGAATGAGTGATATTGTACCGTTTTGACTCAGTTTTTAAGTATACATATATGAAAGCACAAACCCGATCGAGGCAAAGTGCCACCCATACCAATTCACATGACATTAGGTAGACTGCTGTTAGTTTGAAATCTGTACAAATAAACGATTGAAAATTCTGCTCACCTCAAGGTCAGATGTAGTTTAGGAATATGCTCATTTATGTCACGTATGACCAACGAGCAGTTTTGTGTTGAACTCAGAAATCAGAAACTTTTATGGTAGAAAAAGAAGTAAGCTCAACCTTAACCACAAGTGGATGAGGTATATAGAATAAAAATATAAAACCTCTCAGAAATTAATAGTGACAGTCACATACGGCATGGCTCGTCATGCACTAATCGATTTTTGAAGCGACAAACTCAACTGATTCCAAGCTTGTGATTTTTTTCAAATAAGATGTTCCAAGTGAAAAAAGATTGTGACTGTGAACTAATTACGACAAAAATCCAATCGAGAATACGTAATGCTTAAAGCCATTAAATGTTTTCGTGTTCAAGTGATTTAAAGTTTGAATGGTCTAAAAAGCATTTAGCTTAACAAAAACCTTAGGATGGAGTTTTGAGGTATATACAATAAAAAAGAAGAAAAGATACACTCATGTAGTGTGAATCGTATCAAAATTTGGGTTTTCTCTCAAGTATTTGTTCAAATTAGCATTAAAAATATCCAGGTTGGCTGAGTGTGTAACAGTGGAAAATGGGTGTTCCATGTGAAACTTACACGTACAGCATAATGATATCTTCGACAGTTCAGTCTTGAAGTGAAATAAGCACTGTAAGTTCATGTTTCCGACTGGCACGGAGTGACGAGCGTGTGAAAAGTATGGATAAGTGATGGTTAGGGACGTGCATAATGTTGTACATCAGTATGAGGTCACCTCTTAGTCGACGACAGCGAAATTCGGAAAGATTGAGACTCCTCAAACGTTCTTCATGTGGTTTAGCAGCTATTCCGGATACAAGCTTTGTGATTCGGTGGTGAATACGTTGCATAAGATTGATGTCTTTCTGAATCCAGGGTGAGCAAGCCTGTACAGCGTACTCCATCGCTGGTCTCAAATAGGTGTTCATGATACGGGGCACCGACTGATTCGTGAATCTGCCGAAAATTCGTTTTAATGACGCCAAGACTTGTGACGCCTTTTTTATGCCGCTTTGCACTGCAGTGAAGTCTTCAGACTTGAACTGGTTCAAACACACAAATCCTTCTCTTCAGTTGTTCAGACCAGCTGGTGGGCCATCTGGAATTAGTAGGCGTTTTAAAGGATGATTATTTTGATTATTTTGAATTATTTTGATTTTAAAATTTTTTCTACAAATATACACATATACACTTGTACCTATAGTTCAACTGCATGGTTATTGTAATGTAATTGCTTTTTCAACCATAAAATTTTGAATCTTGAATCGTGATGTTCAGTATGCATAATTTTGAATGCTAACAGGAGGTCACTTCGTATCCGTCGTTGGGTAAAATAATGTAGATTTAGTTTTAACATTCGCTCTTTGAGAAGCAAATTTCTGTATCGAGAGATCAACTTTGTCGCACGGCGATAAATCCTGTCAAGTTGTTCGATATCCTTGCTCAGCCATGGCACCCAGGTTTTGATGGAATATTCCATAACAGGGCCTACATACGTAAAAATTGACCGGGGTAAGGTTTCGAGTGTGAAAATTCTGAAAATCCCTTTCAAGAGACTCAAGAAACGTTAGGCTGTATTGTACACTATCCGTCAATGATATCCAGGCTCAAGGTTACACGACACCCAGATACCGCGATTGTTTTCAGCGGTGAACCAGAATAGATCTTGCATGCCAAGCTGATACGTGTGGTAAAGTGATTTCTTTCATAATCAGATCACTGTACTGCAAGGCGGTGGTAAATCTTTTAAATCTTCTAGCATAAAGCTGCATTTGTGATAAGATCTCATCCTCTGGACTGAGAGCTTGTGTGCATCAGTTAATTTTCTAACTAATGTTGTTACCTGTTTAACCTCTGAATATAGTAAGGATCTGTGTTGAACGTATTTTCCGAAATATGCAACCGGTGGGATTCAAATGTGGATTATCGGATTACAAGTTGAACGGCATCAGCTATTATTGTAAATCCCGAGCGTAACATCGCTCTACGACACATCAGAAGAGTAGGAAGTCCCGAACAGAGCGATCACGTGAATCGAAAATTCGTAGTTATTCGAGTTTCTGAAGGATTGCATTAAAACATTTCGAGTGACAACATTTTGGGAAGCATGAGCAGATGGACAACGTCAGCCGTAATCGAATGATACGCAATTCATTAATGTAGGTCAAACGAGCCCTGTGTAGCTTAGACTTGAAGTGTACCGGTGTGTACCCGATTGATTGACAAATCTGATTGAAATTAAAACCGGGAGGCATGTTTCAGGATCCGTGTTGCGTTGTTTTTGTTGTGTGTAAGAATCGCCGCCTTTGACCAATCGGCTTCTCTTGTTCTGCGATTCGAGTTGGACAGGTTGACCTCATGGATGAAACGAGACACCATCGATGTGTATGCATGCAACGCGAAATATAACGCGGTTATTGTTATGCCGATGATCTGAATGTTGTGACAAGTCGCCAGCAGTCAGTTCCAGCCTGTCTCTCCACCCGCTACAATACCTGCGGTAACAACGTGCCCCAAAATTGAGTATCATTGTACTAATTAAATGTTTGGAAGTATGTTGTACACCTAGCTGATGAACATTATCACAATGTGATTAATCTGCGCAATCATTCAGTTTCAATTGTTTATTCTCGGTACAAGATAAATTGTAAATGGTGGCTAATCAAGCAACGTGATCAATTGAGAAACCTTATTGAACATAGCTTCAACTAGATCCAAAATTGTTATTATTACACTGTTTAACCATCGATATTAATTTGTTATACTGTCTCCACAAAAACTGCAAGCGGACGAAAAGCGGTTTTTTTATTTCAAGTGAGGAAGTGTAAGCAAAATACTATATTAATAATTAGTGAGCATACTAGATATTTCATCGGGAATCATTTAGGTACGTTGTTGTTGAAAATCGTGATTCGTAACACGAACCCTAATCAATCGTAGTTTTAAAGCCTAGCTTGATTTACCACATTACTCCTGCTTCGTGGCTTACTACAATTAACAATATTGTCTCCATAGGAGGATAGCAAACAGCCGAAAACCGGTTGGGAAGTGAATTGTCTTACTTTAATAACAATAATCTTCAAATAATTTTCAAAAGCAATAAACACCGCTGTGATCACACTTTAAATCTAACATTTTCTGCTTCACAACTATTTATCGACGCTACATTACATTATCTCCGTTAACAGAAGACAAACTGCTGGAATTCAAGGTTACTCAAGACAAGAAACAAGAATCGCTTGTACACGTCTGTCTTGGAGAAAATGCGTTGAATGGGAGCGAAGCTTCAAAGTCACAATGTCCCTACAAATACACAATTTATTATGGCGAAAAGTATCAACGGTTTACAAGAAGCATAGAATTTCTGTGTTTTGAAAAATGTGTCTCTTTGTTCTTGGCTCGATTCGGTGAGTTACGATCGGAAGTCTGGTTATAAAAATTCACATTTTCAACAGAACACATATATGTGGAGTGAATGTAATCCTCTCCGGATTTTTACAACAAGCTGTAACATACATGCGCAAGAAAATGGAAAAAATGAAACTGATCAATATCACACCCTAACGAAAACAAAGATCAATATCACGTATTATTTCTCAAGCTGGTTCGACCAATATCGATCTGCCGGCCGTCGTTTACACGCTCTCTCAAAATGTGTACCAAAGACTTGGCTGGAATATTTTGAGAACGGCTGAAGCCATAGCGATCAAAATCTATTGAGCGAACTTGTGTGTTCAAGAACACTTAGTCCGTGATCTCTCTCATGACCTTGGCCAACATCGATATCGATCGAACCAGCGTGAGCGATAACACGTAACAGTCACTAAAAAGTTGAACTCATATTCACATATTCGATATGCAAGGAATGTGTATTCGATTTGCCAAGAATCCGGAATTTATGAAATAATTTTACAAAAAATTCATTTCCAGAGCAATGGAAAACGGTAAAATGCCCATGAATAGTCTTTCAAAAAGAGCGTACAATATTTAAAACAGATTGGTGTGGTTGACCTGCCTTTAAACTTTAAATTAAAAATGTTACTCACATCCCTCGCAATTAAAATCGACTGAAAATGTTGCTTTTTAATAAAATGAGCAGTGGTGTCACGTCACCTGGAGAACGTAGACATTCTGTTTCCAAATGACAAAGAACATGAACTAGGAACTGGATTGTAAGTGAATAAACAGAATCATCCTATCGGCACATTTTATTATTTTTGAAATTTTCACGATCAATGCAAAAAATAGGTTGCAACGATGTAATTTGTTTATTCTTTATACCAAATAGCATTATTTAGTTATGTTTACTCTCCGAAATAACAAATAATCATGTAATGTCCCATATAGTCCAGTGGAATACTTAACACGAGTTAAGGTGTAGGTTTCGTCAAATCAAATGCATCGAAGACGGGTCCATATTTCAAATGAACGCTTTCACGCTGGGTACGGCAACAATAGTTTCGAAGTGGCCATTCTAAATGAAACAGGCACGTCCAATCTTGCTATGCATGCTCCATGGTTTTCATGATTGTGGGCAACGTGCCAGGAAAGAAGGTTCTGAAGATCCGTCGTAGCATTTCTAGAAGCTTGGAAGCACGCTTGTAGATGACCTCACAATGGGAGAGAACGCCACCTAGTTAACAGCCTATTATGCAACTGAAATGGAAGCACAGTGAAATATTATAAGAGAATTCGTCAGCTTACGCTTGATGGCGCCCATCGGTACAGCTTTCTGTTTTGTCGACCGGTCTCGTCAAAATAGGTTTCCCTCGAACTCTCGCCAGTTAAGTCGAGTTCGGACATCCTAGCCAAGCGCACATCGTTTAATAGCAAGTGTCCATCCTCTGGTCTAATTTCCAGCCAAGTTCTCCTTTGAACTACTCTTTCACAATTCATAGTGAACACAATTTCCAGCGTTTTTCTTAAAGCAGTTATCAGTTTTCTTGTACGTTGTGGTCTTTTACTGTGCCAAAGTATCGTTCTGCAGTCCGATCGATGTGTCTAAATTGGCTTTCTTCACTAGTGTACTTCACGCTCCGTACAACATGTTGCATATTGATTATAATACAGTAACATGCATGCTGTTGTAATGCGACCCATTCATGTTTTCATCCCTTCCTGTGCGAAACTGAAACGATGGTGATTTAGATGTTAGTTTCTTCAACACGTCGTCAGAAACAGAGATACGAGTTTTGCTTCCACGGGAAGTAACATTTCATTTACCAAGTTCGGTTAACGTTGCAGTGATTGTCCGATCTCTGCCTCAGTTTCAACAGTATTTGTAGGGAAAATGCAACACATCCAATGACTAGAAACTTGATTTTTACTCATCATGGATTGAGTGGTAGAATGCAGCTGTTTCCGCTTTTATACACATGACGTAAAAAATCACACTGAAAGGAAATTGTTGACACATTTTTAAAATTACTTGACATTCTCACCTTGCCTGTCGGTGTTACGTTCGATTAACGAAAGCTACTGCTGGAATTTCTACTTTTTGGTTCGCTATGATGTTAACAAGTAAAACCACGCATTATGCAGGCAGTGGTACGTTCTCATACACTAAGCTATTTCTAAGGTTATAGCTAACATATTTTACTTATGGCTAGCGTTCAAACATTAATTAATGAAGATTGCGAAAACATGTTAGAATCGGGCTTGCAACAGCACAGCATGTTTAAATGCGGCACAACCGATATAATTTACACGAATGCGATTACATTAGCATTTTATTCATTTAAACCAATGCGATTTACGTTTCGACAGCATACCGAAACTTTTCGCTGAAAATTGACCGTACATCCAACTTTACCTCTAAAATTGTTGTCGATAATCGATGGTAACATTGTCTTGTCAATAAATATACAATCATTCAGCTATTCAAGGAATACATATTCTTATATTCGATTATTGCATCAGCTATCGCTTTTAAAATGTCAAAATCCAACTGCTACTGGATTACTCTCAAGTAATCTGACTACGCTACGCATAGTCATTATATATTTGCATCATAGTTCGTTTCGTAGGATAAAATAACTGTCACATAATCCTCACTCACTTAATCTCCAGTTTGATACCTTCTGAAAAATGCAGAATACATTCAAATGAATTTATTTAGCGGGATAGAAACGCAATAGATTTTAAGAACGTTAATCTTTCCGTAGTTGAGTATCGCAGAATTGCTTGAGATGCACTGGCGCATATCTCAGCATACTTCTTTTTCTGTTTGATATAAACTCCAGCACTTGCTTAAAGAACTGAGGCCGTTTGCTGTCAGCAATCCTTTCGAAAACCGTTAGGAAATGTCCACATGGTGCAATGTTGGAACATCAAACATGGCGTCACTTTGGAGGGACGGGATAGCGCATGTTGGGTCTTTCCTCCTTATAGTGTTTTGATGCCTGATGAGTGTCTGCAAGATAGCACTTTTTTGAGGTAATGCCATCAAAGTGCTGAATGACAGACCGAATGTGACCGATGTCCGTGAGGCAGAGGGGATTGCATTAATTTTTCCACATTTTTCCTTCATTTTAACCACCGCATTCTTCGCCAAAACGTTTTAGTTGTTGCATTCGTGATGTTGGAGTGCAAAAATACGTACGATATCATCGCTAGACGTAGCTAATCTCTCTCCACACATGTTTGTGACAAACTTAATACATCTCGTACTAAAATTGCTATCATTTGATTGTTTCTCGAAACAAAACTCGTTTCCATGTAAATTAATGTCATTCGACCTTTGCTACTAGTACCATATTCAAGAGTCATTGCACACATTTAAATATCTTCTTATCTCAAATCTTATTTTAAATACCTTTCTTGGGGATTAAATGTCTGGGGATTAAGTGTCTGACGATTAAGTGACCGGACATTGATTTTCATATGATAAATAAATGGGTAAGACAATTTTCGTTGTTTCTTTATTGATAAAATTCAAAGTATGTGTACTGGAGTTACAATCCGGCCATGTTATGACGAGCATACATGAATGATGGATATGTTAGAAAATGTTTAAGATTTACTTATTATTATTTGTTAAATATAGTTATTCCAGAACATATTCATACTTGAATGTACATCGTACGAAGAACAGATTGTTAGATTTTGCAACATAAAAACTGGGATGACGTGGTTAATGTTAGTTTTTTTCAAAGTCAGATTTTTAATAATAAGTAGTATATGACGTTCGAAAAGCAGGACAGAAGCACACGACCGGTTTCGCGGTTATTGCCGCTCATCAGATGTGCGTATCCGTGACCTGAAATTCGAACGCCGTTCTGACTTTGTGCTCAACCCATTTATTTGCGATTTCGAGGATAAATCCTCATTTGCAAATTGAAATTTAGCTTTTTATATGGGGACTAATCTAAGTCCCACAGTTGGAGCAATGTAGCACCGATAACTGTTTGGAATATTTTTGCAACATTCCCATAACAGTTATCGGTGCTACATTGCTCTAACTGTGGGACTTAGATTAGTCTCCATATAAAAAGCTAAATTTTAATTTGCAAATGAGGATTCATCCTCAGAATCGCAAATAATGGGTTAATGTTAGTTAGATTAGCAGATATTTTCCACCCTGCTGGAAACACTGTGTAAAGCGTCCTGTCCAAGCTTTGGAATAGTAGATATAGCTCTGTTGCTGATATAAGATCAAACTATCATCCTGCAACTACCGCTGATCAAGCGAGTACCGCACACCGCTGTTAGTGCTGCTTGAGAGTCTGCTCCTCCCGAATCGGAATGCTTATTCATTCGAAGCGTTGTGGGGCACAAAAAGCATCACGTGCGTGCAATGTTCGTCCATTGTCGACAACGATTAAAGGAGGCCGAAAAACAATTCCCTGCTGGTGACGTGCTGCGCTTCATTTGTGATAGACTCACACAAAGATGTAACCACAACGTTTCGCTTTCCGTACTTAGCCAATAACCCAATTTTCTGTGCTCAAAGTGAGAAATGTTCTCGAATGTTTTTTCTCATTCATCTCTAATCCAAAACCATGTGCAGTTATGACTTAGTGGTGTTTTCTGACGACTGCGTTCTAGCGACGGCTTTGTCTTCTGAACGTCTTGGCTCACAGAACAACGCTCGTATTTCGAATCTTATCTTTTCTGGAGTGAGGTGTTGCGCAGTTGAATTGTTGTTCGTTGCCTGTTGATGTTATTGTCTTCGATATCCTGTTGTTGGTTGCTTCGCGCCATTTGATTGTCTGAAACTGGTCGTTATCAATGGCCGGCGGCGAAGGTCAATCAATATGCATGTGATGCTGACAGACATTTGAATCGCATGTTAGCGAAAAATCGAGTAAAAAGCAGTGTAAATAATGTATGTGTAGAGACACTGGTCTGCTACACTCACCCCTTCAGTACTGAGAACAGCCAGTGCCGATCGTCGGGATTAGAGAACATTCGGTTTACCAAGAAAATTTGCAGCCAACCGTTGTTGCTGCACATAATGAATGATAAAACTTGTTACCAATCAAGTGACATAAAACTGTTCCAATATTTTCAAACGGTCTACGGATCATCCTGAGAAATCAGGCTTCTTCAGTGTAATAAATTGAACAGGCCGCCATCTCGTTTCTTATTAAAACCATGTTTGCGAACAACAAACATACTTCAGCCGATTAAAATTTAGTATCAATTAGGTCTGTTTAATCTTCGTTTAACCAAGATTACAACATTCCTATCTCTCCAGAATAAACTCAATGTTTGAAACGTTTTTTCATCAACTGCAAGAGACCACTAACGAACTTAGGTTGTTTTCAATTGAATGGACTACAGCTTTTAGCGCGACATGGATAAAATTGATTATGGTTTACTCACGCTTTACAAATTATAGCTAAATAAAAACTTTTAATTGACACACTACTTCGTTATCGTTCATATTTCTGAGTTTACAAATCAACATTCACCGAGGCTTCCATCCTATTACAGATATCCAATATCAATTTCAATTGCAATTGAGCATGGCACCGTTTCCATTAGCGCTGTCCGACACGATACTTTTCCAAGTTCATACAAAACCAAGACTTGGAACGGCATCCGTGGTAGCAATAGTCATCTGCTCCGTAGCATTCCTCATATTGGTTGCAGTGGCACTAGCGTTTCGAAGAAAACTGCAAAGCGGCGCGTTGTATTTGACAAGACGTCAACCACGGGGCAACGAGGAGTCCAAGCAAAAATTACGCATAGTAATCGACTAAATTATTTTCTTGTTTCAACATAAATGGAATTGTGCCATCGAATTTTGAATTTGTGGTCATGCGGTTACATTTGGGATTCCTTCACTTTTTCACAAATCATGGAGTCTAGCTGTTCAATGAATCCTGATAAGGTGGACTCATTGAGTAGATCGACATTTCTCGCATTTCTTAGAAAATATGTCGACAGTAAGGCGGAATTGTGTGTAACGGAAGTGTGGATTTTTATTATGCAGAAAGCAACAGGCCTTGGTAAACTCACCTCATAATTTCAGAGGTTAGATTAAAAAAAATATACCTATAGGTTACATGGTAGTGATGCTAAATATCACTAAATATGCTAAATATCAAAGAGTCACTCCGATGTCACTCAAGTCACTTGATCTACATGGGTCGATAGTTGGTGGTCACCGATGTAGGGTACATGGAAAACCGACCAAAACTAAGACGAATCTAGTCTCAAATGTGATAAACGCGCTGCCGTAGCTGTCTCACATGGGGTGGACATGCTGTTTGCGAAAATTTTCCCTCTGGCATGGTATTAGTACGAACCCAGTAGAACCAGATTTAGGGCATCCTTAAGCTCGATAATAGAGAAACAGATGCCTCAAAAACAGTCCCTGTTGAGAATTTACTGCATTCCGAAAGTTAATGGCAAACAGCCTCGCCTAGAGAAAATTAGGTGGCGTGCAAAGTCGAGCTGGTAAGGACCTTGTATGATAGAGCTCGTATTGGACGGTGAGTGCTCATGGCGTGGTCTACCTGGTAGGTTGGCCACAAGCGTCGGTAATCCGTGGATGGCGTGTGCAACGGTTGCATCAGTGGGAACGGTGCATGTGTACTTGAGGAATAAGAGGACAAAAACTGTTTCTGGTGCATGAGCTTAAGTCAACAACCGACTGATAAATACGAAGTACAAATATTCAAGTGAAATATACCATTCGGTAGAAACGTGTTAAATTTGCACTACATGGTGTGCGAAACTTAGGGTTTGCCGTTTTGTGCGCCTAGATGTTGTGGTGGCGGGCTTAGAGTGTAAAGTGGATATAATATGGCTTAATACCGTCTGTGCTGAGGTTGTAGGTCGGGCTTGTGAATTAACAGTATCAACTGTATCGTCCATGAACGTCCGTTTGACTCAGTTAATCCAGACAGTGTTATGCCTACTGTCGCGGACAATCACAATTATTTTCTAAAACCACTGAATTATCCTAAACGGTGAAGCTTAAAAAGGGTGAAGAGATGGCTTCACCATGTCGTTTCGGAGAAAAACATAGTGGCAATGTGTTAATTCTTTCAAAATGTGGGACGGTTTGGTCTGAAACCGCGAGGGTGGTTAGTGTAAACAGCTCATATATTGTCGCAGCGCTCCACGTAATCTACATAGGCCAAAGGTGATTACCTGGCCGGGTGACATACTTACCAGGTAAAGCGATAGCACGGCTAAATTTCCATTTCGCGTTGGGCTTGCAAGGGGTTTTAAATAACTGATGTTGTTAGGAAGACGATCAATGGGACTGTGTTCTAGTCAGGACCTTTTCGCAACATTAGCGAGGCCTTGAGTTGCCGGTGTACTCGTTTCACCATGCCATTTGCCGCGGGTACACGGTTGTTCGGTGAAGTTGGCAACCCAGAGTAGCCAGCAATTTACTGATGGCTCCATCGAAATGAGAACCTTGGTCCGCAGTAACAATACACGGGCACCAAACTCTGCCACCTAACGTTCGAAGAATACGTGCCTCGAAAGAGCAGTTGTGTGAAGGAATGGCCTCGGGCCACCTGATGAAACGGTCTATGCAGATGACGATGTATGTACGGCTATGTGAGTGTGGTAACAGGCCAACTAGATCTACGTGGATGTGAAAGAAACGCTCATTTGGTTCAACAAAGGTTCCTAATAAACTCATGGTGTGTCGGTGGATATTCGTGTGTTGGTATTCATTGAAAGTTTAAGACAATTGCCGAACGTCTTCACTTGCTTTCGGCCAGATCAATCTACTCATAATTAGTTTAACGCTAGCACGAATGCCAGGATGGGAAAGATTTTCTAGGTTATCGAACACTCGCCTTCTAAACGCAGACGGGATAAGCGCTCGAAGAGCGGTTTGCAATACGTCGCAAAGGATATCACCCGAGCAGTCTGACAAGAGTAAATATCAGATGTCAATGAAAGAGGAGTCCATGAACTGGGTGATTACAGCATCGACAGCTTGCGCAGCAGCTATTTCGTTGAACCCGAGAGATAATGGCAACTCTTTTACGCGTATTCATATAAGTGCATCCGCGAAATTGTTTGTGAACCTGAGATGTGTTGTATTTCCGTCGTGTATTTAGTAAAAAAATCGAGGTGGCTCGTTTCTCGAGGGGATCTGATTTAGTGAATTATGGACTTATGTTCAGTAAACACCGCAAGCTCTCTGTCCTCAAGATGGTGGCCGAAATGTTCGACTCCAAGATATATTGCAAATAGTTCTCTGCCGAAGGTGCTATACCGAGTCTCTGTCAATTGAAGTTGCTTTCAATAAATCCACATCGGGAATCATGATACTCCGACATACTATTGTAGCACTGCTCCCACTGCTTCGGCAAATGCAGCCATGAATCGTGACAGTGATGTATGGGGCCTATGTTGCTTCAGTGGTTTGATTTCGTCGATATGCTTTTTAAAAGATGTGGATGCTGATTTGACCTCGTCCGTTGAAATTAACGACTTTGCGTTACCATGGAGCAAATTGCTTAATAAGTATTAGTAGCCCGCGCATTGCGGGATGAAACGACGGTAAAAGTTCACGAGGCCAAGAAATCGCCAAAGATCCTAAAAGCTGGTGGACTCTGAGAAGTTCCAGATTGTTCCTATATTTTGTTTCATTGGTTCGATACATTAAGCTGAGAGTCTATAACTCAGGAAATTGACTGCGGTCTGAACGAAACTGCACTTGTTCGCGTTGATCGTAATCTCATGGATGGACAAGCGATCAAAAAGCGCATCCAGGTGACGTATATGTTCTTCCCTAGAGGTGCTAGCGACTAGTACATCATCAAGGTAGACGTAAGCGAAATCGAGGCCTATGCAAACATGATCCATAAATCGCTGGAAGGTTTGAACCGCGTTAGTAGGCCGAAAGGCCTACACCTAAATTCATAGAGTCTAAACGGCGTTTTAACGGATGTCTGCTTCGGCTAGCGGGATTTGGTTGTACGTCCTAACTAGGTCCACCTTACTGAAAATGGTACACTCGTGGTAACTAGCTGTTGAGCATTGAATATGAGGAATGTGGTACCGTCTACTTGTTCAACCTACAGTTATCGCCACACAGGCATCAATCGTGCAGGGTTTTTTTCGGTGCCATATGCAGGGGAGATGACCTAGGGCTACTAGATGGCCAATAATGCCTAATTTTGGCATATTCTGGAACTCCTCATGCACAATCTGCAATTTATCTGGCGGTAATCGTCTGGTGGAACTTTGTTGTTGTACTCGTGTTCGTGGACGGTCAACCGCTTAGTAAGTTTACGGATACAGTCTACCTTGGGAGCAAACTGACTGTAAATGGTGACTGTGAAGATGAGGTCAGTAGAAGGATCGCGGAGGCGAACCAAGCATTCTGCATGCTGAATTCCATTTGAAAATCCTCCGCTCTCAGCATTAACACGAAGGTCAGACTCGTTAAGAGCAACGTTCTTAGTGTGTTACTGTATGCATCGGAATTCTGGAAGACGATCGCTGCCATTGAGTGCAGAATGAACGTGTTTCAAACTAAGTGCTTGAGAAGGATTCTACGAAATTTTTGGCCACACACCATTTCGAATGAAGAGCTCTTGAGAAAAACTTGTCTGGAGGTGATATCTACCGTAGTCAAAAGACGACAAAGAGATGGTTCGGTCATGTCTGCAGGATAGATCTCAGTTCGCATACGAAGGTAGCAATTCACTGGCGTCCGCAAGGTAAACGAAAAAAGGGACGGCCCAAGGAAACTTGGCGCAGAACGTTGGAACGCGACCTACATGCACAGGGATTCACGGTGCAGACGGCGACGGAAGCAGCGACAGACCGGAACCATTGGCGTGAAGTTATCTTCGCCTCATGTGCCACCCGCCACTGAGAGGACTGAGTGAGTGAGTGAGTGAGTAAGTGAGTGAGTGAGTGAGTGAGTGACTCGTATAGTGACCGCCTGTATTGAGGTTGATGGTGAATGTACCAACTTCGAATATTTCGCGAACAACTTTGCATCGAATGATTATACGTCTCCAAAACTTTAAACCGGGGAAATAATTTCCTTCTCTACTCGAGGTGTCATGATCTTTAAGACGAGTAGTCCTATCTATCAGTTGCGAGCGCCGAGAATCGACTAGGGGGGTCAAATAAGTGTAATAAATTAACGCCCACAAAAGCAAATAAAACCGCGCGATTTCAAAAATCCAGCGGAATTCAAGTCTGAATACCAAATCAAGTGTCGAGGAGCGTTGACTTCAGGTTGTTATAACTTAATCAGGAAGTCACTAGAGCCATAGTTACTTCAATATAGGATGTCCTTACCAGGCGGAGCAACTCCATTATTATGGCAAATGTCTTTTTAACGGCAACTTCCAAATTAACAAACAGCTGTTGTAGCCTAGATCGTTCAGACTGGACAGTGCGGAAAAACACTGCCTGTTTGTCGCTACAGTAGCGGTCACCTACAGGGAAGTACGACCTGCGTCGCGAACCTGTATCAACAAGTCAGTTGAGAGTTTCTGCGTTAATTACGTAAACATGACTGACTTATCAATTATATATTTAGCACTAAATTTAGTTTCTGAAAAATAAAACCAATATTTATGGCCCTGTGGAATAAAACTGGGTATTGTGATGACTGTCGAGGACGCTATAAGGCGTCTTAGTATCGCCCATGGTGAATAGGATACAAAAATGCACGATTATACGATGTAAAGAAAATACCTGAAATTAATAACGCCGATTTGAATCGGGAAAATTAACGTACCAGAAACAATATGCAAAAGATGCGTGTTTATAAGTCGCAACGATTTGCAGTATTATTATTATTATTATTAATACACAAGTCTTTACAGACGATGTGCCAACAAGTATACTATGAAGAGGGTACATGATGAAAGTTAAACAGGAAAAAAAGGGAAGTATTTTTGTCTGTTTACACATGCCGTTTTAGATCTTTTTTGTCTTTTTTGGAATAAAGAAAAGAGGGAGGGTCCTTGATGAACGGAAACACAAGCACGGCAGGATTCTCGCCACTGGTTTCTTTCATTTGCCATCACACTGAAAGTTATCAGCCACATATCTTCACAGTCCGTCGAGTATCTTCGGGTCCGAGTAGTATGTCGCTTTCAACAAGAACCACGAGAACGATTTGCAGTAGACTGACTACTACAATAACGTCCAACGAAGGTAGCCGAAAACGGACAGTACGATGAAGAATTTATCGCGGTAGCCAACAAGTGTACAACAGTACAGAAGAGCAGTCACGTAGCACGCGTGAACGGAAGAAGTATCAAGATCAATGCTTTTATAGTCAGGCATAACACACTTTTTACACTTTTAAATAAATAGGAGTAATTGTTCCAAGTTTTCACTAGGCCGAAAACACACAATTTAACAGTGTTCAAAGAAAGAAGTATTAAAGTGTATGTGCGCACATTTTTTATAAGAGAGTTCAAATATGGTCGTCACGGGGTGTTCCTTGATTGTAAATGGAATAATGCATAAAGGACGCGTTTCGAAGAAACATTTATTTTATCCAGGGCAACCGTGGTTAAAATTCACTGATTTGTAACTTAAATTGCAGATTCTTACGAACTGATTACAAATGAATAAAAATTGGGTAATGTTTT